>JANHFL010004822.1:38169-67133 GCA_032468155.1 Oxyrhabdium leporinum
GCTTTACATTTTCCTACTGCCTCACTTCAGAAAACGATGTAAACCAGGAACTGCTATTAGAGAATTCAAACCAATGACACAAACCTGCATGAATTATCACATAATAATTTACTATCTTTTGTATGATGGATCCATTATCATGGCCAGTCTCTATCAGTGAGAAGAGATCAAGTTCCAGTGTTCAAAGAATGTTCTAGAATGCAGCTTCTTAGTACACAACTAGAGAAACCGTGATGTTTCTAGAATGAAACAGCTAATGTGCCTGTTAATAACTTATTTTTTCATAGCTCAGAAAACTATTTTTGCCGCCATCTTTTCTACACACAGTATATTAACTAAAAGAATCTAAAAATTATACAGATAAAGGTAAGATTTTAAAGAAATAAATTTCGTTTTTGAAGAGACGGTGATTCTGTTCTCTCCCTTGCTCTCTAACTGCTGACTGCCTTGTAATACGTTTGCACTGTTGAGACTTAGGTTATTTGACTATTTTTCTGCCTCCTTGGTTTAATATCAGATTTCTTAATTTTATTCATCTTGGTTTCACTTAAAAAAAAGAAATTTCATAAAGGTGCTTTAGCATGACTGAAGCAGTAAATGTTGTTAGTGAAGGCAACCCTTGAACTGGTTGACTAAAGTTATCTTAAATTAGAAGGGAATATAGAGAATATGAAATGTTTAGAAAAGGGAGGAGGAAGACTGGAAGTGAGCTGTACAGTAAACATACACTCAAGATCTGCATGTCTTTAGATTGTTAGCACTTTAGTGCATGTACACGATGCTTCAGTACTCTCACTGTCTAGATCTCAATCTCTTTCACTGTTATATGATTGTGAATTTATGTGTACTGTACTTTTAATGTCGGTATTCTTGCATTGATTGTACAAAAGGATTTTTAAATGGCTGTCAAATAGTTCAACTGAATATGTACCGTGTCTATTAAAAATTTCCCTTCTTTGGGGAAAAGCACTGAGAACTCTGGGCATACTAAACTGTAACTGGTCTTGTTTTAAGAGTCTCTTGAGACCCTGTGGTGTGGAAATAAACTCCTCAGCATTTACAGATCCCTGGAGTTTCTTGAATTTTGTTATAATGATGCACATATTCAAGCAAATTATCAGGTTTTCTCAAGACATTAGAAAGAAATGAATACGAACAATGCTATTAATAGTGTGTATGTAAAGACAATTATTAGTTATTAGGAAGACAGATGTTTTTCTTCATATTTCTTTTGATAATTATTGTGTATACATAAATAGTATTTGATAATGGGAACATGCTAATAATACCTATCAAACAGAATAAATTAAAAGGCAACTTTAAAACAGATTTGTGTCTTTTCACACATCTGTTGTAAGAAATAGCATGAGCAAAGAAACTTGTTAAGTAAATTCTGTTCACACTTTTGATATTGTTAACGCATAAAAACTAAGAATGGCAACATTTTTTTAAATTACAAGAACATTCACCCTGATAGCTTGGCAGTCAAGATGGCAAAGCAGATTGGAACCATATGATCTTGGAACTATTTTTTCCACTCTTTCTAATGCGATATTCTCACATTTGCCTCCTGAATGCTGGCCTCATCCATGACTGCCCTTTTGATGCTGCTTCAGTTGCCTTTGACACCATAGCTCAGGCTGGTATGTTGAATATATAAAGAAAAAGGTGAAAGACTAGTAGAAAATGTGATTTCATGAAGTCAAGACTGAAAATGAGCACAAATAACCCTCTAGATGTGTTTAATTTATTTACATACACACAAATACATCCATACAGTTATACATACATAGTTGTGGTGGGGAGGGTATTTGTGAGGTGCGTGAGCGTATTTCAGAAAGCTGTGAAAGTTCTAGCACAATAGTACAATGCCTGAATTGCAAACAATCAGGGATGGCAACATTTTTTCATTTTCCTGTTGTCATCTTGTGTCTGGCTATAGTAAGCCACTAGAGATGGGCAGAAAATTTGCCAAAAATTGTTTATGTAGCTAAGATTCTGCAGTGCCAAGGAATTTCCCTGAATGGAATGAATCCATTGAATACAAATGCCTAAACTCACACAAACCATTTTTTAACCCTCTTATGAGGAGTAGTCCTATTGTTGACCTATTCTTGCAGTCTAACACAGGATTAGGGACTTTCACTGCACCATCACATTGTGCTATTGAAATTTGACTGCCTTTTGTAAATTTCTTACAAAATGAAAATGCAATCCAATATTTCAGAATAACTTTAGCTTTCAGTAAAAAAAATATTATTGATCATTTAAAGTATGCAAATTTCAGTTGTATTTTCAAATACTGTAAAACAAGGCTACATAAACAATATATATGAACCAAATCTTAAAGCTAGTTATAAAATGTTAGTTGTAATAGACTCTCCTGTTTTTTAAACATAGGCTTAAATATGGAAAGTATATTTCCAATCAACAGTAAAAGATTTAAAAGTAGTATCTTTATTTAATCTTAGAACCAGAAATACCTCATGGATTTAGGAAATTGATATATTTTATTCTATTTTTATTAGTTCATTTCAGACACAGTTTTAAAAGTATCAGCTTGAATCAGTTTATTAATTTCAGTGAGAAAGTAAACTGAAGTAATGTTTATGATTTCTTCAAAAGACTGGTGAAACCAACATCTATGCCAGTGCAATTTGTTAACAGTAATATTATTGTTTTCAGAAAAAAGCATTTCTTTTTAAGATAAAAGATACATAAATAAAGAATTTTATATTAAGCCGGACCAACCTTTGGATGATAATAAGTTTGGGAAAGCAATGCTGTGTGACAAGCAAGCAATCACAAAAAGTAAACAGGAATATAACAGTGGAGTTAAATGCAAAGAATTCCATTCATTTGTTTGCAAATTCATTCAGTATGTCATACAACTTCTGAAAACTTTAAAGCAATAAAATAAAGGGGAAAAGAGCAGAGTTATCAGAAAGTTATACGTTTAGCTATGAGGGATGAAAGCAATTTTTTTCGAATAGGTCATAACTGCAAAAGGTATTGCCAAAGAGCTCTTGATTATCCATTGTGAATGATGGCACAATTGTTTCTTATTGAGTCAGCAGAAATTTTAAAAAATATAGGGCATTTTAGGGACTGGGCTCACTGGATGAATTAACAGGAAGAGCTACTGGAAGTCTGCCAGCGGAGTTCAATACTGAATTTTCTTTTTAAGTGAATGTTGTATAATTGGCTAAACCGAGAGACTAGGAAAGAAATAGAAAGCAATTAAAACCTACTACTGATGCCCTAAGGAGCAAAGGTGAAGAATTTTATAGTTGTGATCTGAAATGCTTAAGTCATCTTTTCTATCTGAAAATAACATGGCATATACTTGCAGAAACAGCAAATGTTCAATAGTACCTGAAATCAGAGGATTAATGAGAGACCACTTTATTAGAATGCGGAAAGTTTTACCATATTAAATTGATAAAGGCACTACCAAAGATGATGACAAAGGAAATCTGCAGGTGATCCACAATGTACAACCATTTGGTGGTTACAACTGGTCTTCAGAGTTCTGGCCATCTGATCCCCAAATGCGATCACATGATTGCCATTTGCAATCTTCCATGTTGACTTCCCCAGAAAATCAGTGGGAGAGCTGGCAGGAAAGGTTGCAAGTTGCTGGGGTAAATCATTCCTACCCATGCATCTATTCAGTCTCTGCACTTCCATTGTGCTAGGTACTCGTGCATCCTTAACCCATATACTGGCTCGTACACATCCTTAGGCACCCTGCCTGATCCATACCTGTCATGCAAATCCAAATCATGACACATTTCTTGCACACCTTCTATGATTCTCCGTTGCATCCATGCACACCTCCTTGCTCCCTACCTAGCAGCAGCCACTTACCTGCCTGCAGGCCTTGAATTTGCAATGTCCTGCCACCTTTCCTGCTGACTTTGGTTGTGGGAAGTCAGCAGGAAGTTGACTTGCCTAACAAGTCCATGGGATTCAGAGCCATGGTGGATCAGTGGTTGGAATGCAGTACTGCAGGCTGCTTCTGTTGACTGCCAGCTGCCAGCAATTCAGCAGTTCGATTCTGACCGGCTCAAGGTTGACTCAGCCTTCCATCCTCCTGAGGTCAGTAAAATGAGGACCCAGATTGTTGGGGGCAATATGCTGACTCTACTGTAAACTGCTTAGAGAGGGCTGTAAAGCACTGTGAAGCAATATGTAAGTCTTAAGTGCTATTGCTATTCATTTAACAGTGGCAACTGGGACCACATGGAATGTTGCTGCTAAGCAATCCAGTCGTAAAATGCAACCTTGTCATTTAATGATGAAAATTCTGGTCTCAGTTGGCATCGTAAGGCAAGGACTACTTGTACTCTCCATATGGAAGAGAAACAGCAAATATAATAGTACAGTAGTAACCAGAAGCAAGAGACAGAAGATACTGTGCACTATTAGCCTATGTTTTCAGGCTTTTAACATTTGAAGAAGCAGACATTCCAGAATAAACGATATGAACACGGATCCCTAAAGGCCGGATGCAGTCCTGAATTAATGATTAAATAGAACAAGCACATTCAGTACTTATCGAGTCTTAATGTTAGTTAGGTAATGGAAGGGCTCAGGGGCACTATTGTTGGGCTGTATTTTAGGACATTACTTGCTTCAATCTGGCCCAGGCCAGATACAATGCAATACTGTAATGTTCTAAAACAAATACATACCAATTAGACCCAGTGGTTGATGAAGTGTGTTATTTACTAAGAACATAAAGCTGGAATATTACAGAACAACTTCCCAAAAAAATAAATCCACTAGTAATTAATTGTTCATTTGAGACAAATGAGAGTGTAGCAAGGGAATAACACAATGCATCACCATAGATGTTGAAGGTCTAGCAAAGCTGAAAATGTAGGAGCTTAGATAGTATTCTCATCCATACTCCCAGCCCATGAAACAGGCTGGATGAGGCTTGAATCTTTGAGATCCAACTTCATTAAGCTGGCCCAGCCCGGGACTCCTCCCCTCCTCCCAGCATCGATTCCATGCACAGAAGTAGTTTTTCAATCAGCCTCTTTGAGAGTGAAAGAGCTGCCTACCAGATTGAAGCATGGAAACATCTCCAAGGCAGTTGTCAGCAAAAAGACCAAACAGAGCTCTAAAATAGTAACATTAATGAATATAAATATAAAGTTTGACTTGCACATCTCAACTCCTAGCTGTAAATGAAACCCCATGTAAAATGTACAAAATTTGTCTCATTAAACAAAAAAACCCTAAAGTTTAATATGACAAAGAGGGATCATCCTACCAACAATGAGAGGGTAAGCCACTAGTGCATAAAATAAGTATAGTCCCCACTCCATTCTAGCATTGATGATGTTACCTAGTTTGGTAATGAAACATCTACAAGAAAACACCAAGCTCAAAGAGTATTGAGGACTTCACAATTACAAATCAGCCTGACATTAATATTTGAGGAGAAGATAGAGCAGATCATAAAAAGATTTTGCTGTAAATTCTTTGAAAAAGATGGTGGCCATTAGACCTCAAACTGAATTTGACAAAAGCAAGTCTCAGCAGACTATTTTTTTTAAAAAAAAGATATTTTTTTAATGCAGGGTGGGAATACTGCACCCTGTAAAGTACAATATACTTTAATTTCAGGACAACTTTGATAAAGTAGCACATAATGTTCTTCACAGTTAGTTAAGTGCAAACTGCCTGGGATCACAAGTGGATACATTGTGGACTTGAAACATGATCATCACTTATGGCTTTATCAAACCAGGAGAAGGCTTTGAGTGGGTTGCCACTAGGGTTTTCTATTCAACGTTTTATAAAAAAAATAGATAAAATTGCCGGATTTGCTGATGACACAAAGCTGGGGGAGGCGGTAGAGGGATAGGATGCTTAGTGTGTGCCAAAAATCTGATGTCAAACTGAATATATAACACCAATGGATATGACCCCCCCAAACCCCCTCCCCCCAAAATGTAGCTTCCAACTGAATCAAGAGAAAGTGCAGCTGTTCTCATTGTGTGGCAATAGTTTTTTTTTACAATTAAGATAAAAACTGCATCACGTAATTATAAAAAGTAAATGTGAAATATATTCCTGCAAATGTTCTATAAGATGTAAAGCATTCTATTCCAAATTAATTCTGCACTAATATTCATCAGAAGTAATGATTTCTTCCCTCTGCATGTCCTTTGCTGTTAAAACATTGGTAGGTTTTTTCTCCAACTGAAATAGAAAAATGAGAAAACAGATTATCACCACCACTGCCACACACACACCCCCAAGGATAAAAAATGCAGCCTAAGGGATGTCTAAATATTCATGACCCATCTTTTTAAAAAAAAAAAGAGAGAGAGAGAGAATAAAGGCAGACTTTACAACATACAGAGCTGGTTAATGACTGAGAAGTGAGGTTGTGCTCTAGAATCACTGAACACAGCTGAGCCCTCAGATTAATTGTCAGTTATCCTGAAATAGTAAAATGTGATAAGATAAGCAGCTTGCCTAGTCTGTCAAAGAAACTGCAGGAGTTACTATCAGTAATTGCAGGAATTATTAAGTCAAGAGGCAGACTTGACCATAAGGTGCAAGAAAAGAAAAAAAGTAAAAAAGGTCAAATATGAAAGCTTGTGTCACGATATGAAATTAACATTAATTCAATGTTAGATTCCCTGTTGCCAAGTTAACAAGCCTGACAACATCAAAGGTATTGGCCATAGATTATAAAAGCCCTGAGGTGTTCATGGTTAGTCACTACAATAGCTTTCTCTCTAGATACTAGAGAGCTATATTTATCTATTATGAACAATTTTAATCTCAAATATTAATCTTGCAAGAAATTTACAGTGTAATCTTATGTGGAACTTCTGAGAAATTAATTCTGCTGAATTTAGTGGCACTTATTCCACTCTAAATATAAAATCCAGTTATAAGGTATAATCTAAAATACAGCTGGCAAACTATTCAGATATTGCCAAACTGAAACTCTAGTCAGCCTAATCAAAGATGAGGGATGATGGGAAATCCAGTTCAGTCCCATTTGGAGCTTTTTAAGGTGCCATCCCCAAAACATCAAGTGTAAAGGCACCATAGTGTATGTGTCATAATGAAAATCACAAGAGTATCATGAATTATGTAATTTCAATTAGTTGCATTGTAATACAATGAGTGCCATTTGTGCAATGACATCTTACAACGTCCCTTGCTCCCCCTTGCAGATGCCAAATTCCTACCCTATCCTAAAGAAGACAACATCTGCTTTTTAAATAATTGAGTCTCCTGGTGCTATTGCATTAATTATTTACACCAGACCTTCTCAAATCTGTCACTCAGGGATGTACTGGAATTTCTGGGCAATTCCATAAGAAATATTAATGCTGGAGGGCGCCAGGTTGAAGAAGACTGAGTTCAACCAATATGTTAAAGAATTAAGCAAAGAGTTAGGATTATATGAACACACTGCTGAAGCTGGGCATATTCATCTCCACTTTGGTAATAGCAGTCCAATGAATTCCTGCCACTGTATTTATAATTTCCATGGTTTTCATAGGCAGAAGCCTTCAAACGTGGAAACAAAATATGTGCATGTCTTCTTCTATCTGATTTAGGGCTGAAAGAACAGAAACGGAAATGAAGCAGCCAACATACAGGGGACTCAGCTTACCCCTGATGGAAATGCAATTCTATATATGAATCATCATCGTTTTCAAAACCTGGATGAGAATAACTGGACTACTGGTGGTTATCAGGTCAAAGATATCAGCCTGTAATAGGAAAATAATGTTTCATGATTGCTGAATGATTAAACCTGAGGTCACAGGAACACATTTTACACAAACTGAGGTTTTCTAGCATAATTGCTCAGCATTAATCATCTAGCCATTTAGTAGCTTATCTTTTAAGTGAGACATAATTAGCTTCTTTCTAAAACTGCTAAATTATTTAGAATCCTTTCTTGGAAAAGTCCGAATAAAGGAATATAGCAAATAAAGTTTCTAAGCAAATACCTAAAAAAAAATAAAGGAAAAGATAAGCTCAACCCCCTGTACTGACTGAGTTAAATGACTGCTATTTTTAAGAAACATCCAGAGAATCTTCGGGGAAGAATTTTTAAAATGAATTAATTTTGTTTGTAAATCACAAGAAGTCTATTTCATATTTTTAACACTTGGAATCATTATGTCTTCAAAATTGGATTTTCCAATTCTCCATTTTCCAATTCAAATATATAGCTATTGCTGACTTTCATTCCACTTTCTAATGCCTTAAAAATGTTAATAGATGGTTTCCCTTCAAGTGCTGCATCTCTCAAAGAAACGAAAATTTTTGGTTCCTCGAAGGCTAATAAAGCACCAGACCATACTGTTGAATCATCTTTATACATATTTCAGCTCTATATTTTATATACCGGTAGTCCTCGACTTACAACAATTCATTTAATGACCACTCAAAGTTACACTGGCACTGAAAAAAGTGACTTATGACCATTTTTCACAGTTACGAGGGTTGCAGCATCCCCATGGTTACATGATCAAAATTCAGATGCTTGGCAACGGCTTCATGTTTATGATGGTTGCAGTGTCCTGGAGTCATGTGATCTCCTTTTGCGACAATGGGGAAGCCAGATTCACTTAACAACCGGGTTACTAACTTAACAACAGCAGTGTTTTACTTAACAACTGTTGCATGAAAGTTGGTAAAATGGGGAAAATTTCACTTAACAACTGTCTCACTTAGCAACAAAAATTTTGGGCTCAATTGTGGTCATAAGTCAAGGACTAACTGTATTGTACATAGGTCAAATTCAGGATGCAGTCTCTCAAAAGCTTTAAAAGAGCTGTTGGAAATGAATTTGTGTGATGTGTTAATCCCTTGTTTAATCCAAACATTTCAAAAGAACCCCACTATTTCCAAATTTGAGTTAGTCCACAATATCAGTTTCCCATGTAATTTGAAATCAAAACAAAAGGATAATCAGGAGTTAGTACATGTGACCTAAAGCTTGCCAAAAGTTTAAAAATTTCTCACACTTGTTACTTGAATTGGTTCAAAGAAAAGCATAATCATAAAAAATTCATACAAAAAACATACATCTCCACATATATCTATCTACCTGTGAAGGACTATGCACCTGCTTGAGCATTGGGGGAGAGCTTTGGAAAC
The DNA here is from genome assembly GCA_032468155.1 of Oxyrhabdium leporinum. Classification (NCBI taxonomy): domain Eukaryota; kingdom Metazoa; phylum Chordata; class Lepidosauria; order Squamata; family Cyclocoridae; genus Oxyrhabdium; species Oxyrhabdium leporinum. The sequence continues at coordinate 47,326 of JANHFL010004822.1, forward strand.
AGAGAGCTTTCCCAGGGAGACGCTGGGATTAAGAGACTGCCCAGCCCCAAACTGGAGGGTGAAATGGGAAAGTGGTACAGGATAACCCTAAAATCCCTCAGGATATTTCTAGTAGGTTAGAAGGTTATGGCTTTAATTTTGCAAGATTCTATCCATCGAGATAGAAGCAAATAAAGAATTGGATCTGATTGGACACTGTGGTGTTGTCTCTGGGCTTGGGCCTGACTCTGTCTCTGGATATGATCCTGGCTTCACGACATCCATACCCTGCTACATTGATTGACTTCTTTAAGAACCTTGCCTCTCTTCAAAAATATCACCTCTGTTCAATCACTATTTTCTCAGTCTTCCATTCGTTCTTCCTTCATATATTGCAATTTCATTTTCATTCATGTTTTCCAACATGACCAAAACACCTCAAAGTATTTATTCTTTCCTGGCAGTACTAATCCATATTTGTTCAGCCCCCATCCATTCTTACCCTACCTCTTTGGGTCTTGCTATGCACACATTTTAACTACTCTAGACCCACTACACTCAACATTTTTCTCCTGACACACCTAGCTCTCACATTCACTTTGGCACACAACCAATTTTGCTTATTTTGACAAATCTTCATTCCCTACAACAGGCTACTTACTACCCATGATATTTCGACCAACTTTTCCATATCACCAAGTTGCTCTATCCATTTTTCCTTCTTTACCAAGGAACACAAATACTAGCTTTAGTTATTCACCATTATATATAACTTGGAATTGTTCACACCAGTTCCTATTCCGACATAGCCACTTTGATCTTTGATGTATTCTCAGATCCATACTCCTTGATGTGTCATACAATGTAACATTCACTATCATTTGGATTGTTAACCAATCAGAAGTCTTTGTTTGCATACATTGTCTGCAATCATTCACTAGCATTCCATTTATTCTCACAAAAGCTTTACTTCCACTATATACTTTTTGTATTACATTCAGCAGACCCTCATATCATGAAAAACATTCCTATTCAAGCTTACTCACTTTATCGTACTTTTTTTCTGCATCAGCTGTATTCATGCATTTCTCAGTGGTTTGAAGAACAGCAAAAAAATTGGTCTGCACACCCTCTTCCTGGCATAAAGCCACAGTGCACTTTCCAAACGTATGCACTGCTCATATGTTATCAATCAAAATTCTGCTAAACACCTTCCCAAGAACAATCATCTAATCCCCTTGCCTTGTACTTTTTGCATTCATTCCTTCTAGGAGCGCAGTGTCGTGGCGCAGTGGTTAGAATGCAGTACTGCAGGCTAATTCTGCTGACTGCCAGCAGTTTGGCAATTTGATTCTCACCATCTCAAGGTTGACTCAGCCTTCCATCTTTCCAAGGTCAGTAAAATGGGGACCCAGACTGTTGAGGGCAATATGCTGACTCTGTAAATCGCTTAGAGAGGATGGCAAAGCACTGTGAAACGGTATAATAAGTCTAAGTGCTATTACTATTACTATTCTGCCTTTTCTTCATAGAAAGAAACAATGACAGCACCCTTCTCAGCCACACATGCAGCCTTCATTTAGGCTAAACAAGCCCCATTTTAAGCAGATTGTGTTCATAACTGAACATTTCTTCAATTACAGTGGCAGCCTTACAATTTTCCAACACTCTTATAATAATTAAGATTTTTTCATTCATTATTGTTTTTAAACATTAACATTTATAGCATTTGTTTCAGTTTCACTCTTCTTCCACATATTCCTATCGTTCCCATCGTCTTTAAAATCGTATTTCTACATTTCCTCAATTCACTGTTAACCCTAATTTTTCTATCAGTATTATTTTTAATTCTGTTCATTTAAATGCAAGCCCTCCCATTCAAAAACTGTTCATTATTCTGTCTGATTACATTCTTTACAACTTGCTTTTTCTTCCTATATACATTAAGCAACAGGCAACTGGAACAGCTTGACTTTAAGAAGCCCAGTTGATTTTCCCAAACAATATTAATTGCAACTAATACACTGACAGACCTGCTGAATTGAAAAAATGTTCATTGGAATGCTGAAATTATCTAGAGAAAAGACTTTTAAAAGCCTACAAGTTATAGAAACACTCTAAATGATTTGAAGTATACCCTCTTTAATAAAGTGAAGTTAAATACATCAACATACCGAAGACTAACTGAGCAATTACTGAGTTAAAATACTTTTTAACCTGAACAAAGTTATAAACTTATAAAACAGACCTATTTCAATGCTAACATCACAAGTACATTGCTGGGCAGATTTTTCTTTTAGGAAACTGATCTGCCATTGAAAATGTCAATATATATATCTGCTACATCTGTTGCACTTGGCAGGACTCCAAGCAATTACTTCTTCCTGCCCTGATATCATCATCAAGGTCAAAAAGATCACAGGCAAGAAAAGAGCCTGAGGATTGCTTTGAAATATAGTAGCTGTTGCAGATCATGTCACTATCACTTCCCATCTGAACTGCATATGCCATAACTCTGGGCTTTCAGGCTGGGAACTTTCTAATGATGTGGGTGATGTGAAGCAGGTGGAGAGTGTTTTCCTTCTCTTGTTAAAACCCCGTGCATTTTGTATACAAGTAGTTGGGGGAAGGCCAAAGCTTCTTCCCCTGCCCCCCACTCCTATGTACATAAGTTTCAGTTTTGGTGCCCTCTGTACTAATACCAAACAAAGGCTGCAGGGGTGCATTTCAGGGGGCTTGTTTCATATTCATTCTTGTGGCTTCCTGGAGTCAGAAGTAAACTAAGTTCTCCATTTAAGGAAAGGACAGGGTTATGTTGGGATTTCATGCAATTTGCAAGTCTTGATTGCTCATGATGTCACCAGTGGAATCATTTTATTTACAAAAAGAAGACATCAATTCTTATAATTATAGTTAATAATATTCATATTTGAGAAGAAAATTCCACAGTAAGTAATAAAATTATGGAAAATACAGAATATGAGAACAGTGGGGGGGCAGGGAGAGTATGAAGTCTTCATAAATCTTAACTTTGCTTTCAACAAGGCTCCAAAAAACCCCAACTTTTAAAAAACGTATTCTAAGCAAAACAATTCCAAGGGGAATATACTTTCATATGTGTTCATTAAAGTGATACAGTTACAATAGCATTATAGTACCCAAGAAGAAATGTATCAGTTTAATGTGAAGTTTATGAAAAAGGCAGTTGAAGAAAACAAAGGGATTAACAGAACACAATGCAAGCTTGTAAACAAAAGAAAGAAGTTTTTTGCATTAAAATGTGAAGATTGCTCTGTATGTAGAACAAGACAGGAAATATTAGAAATAATTAGAAAATTCTATTCAGAGCTATACAAAGATCAAGAACATTCAAAAGTAATAATAACACCAATGAAATATGAAATGCCAGATATCCTAGTGGAAGAAGTATCAAGTGCCATAAAATCAATGAAAAATGGCAAAGCTTCAGGAAATGACTGTGTTACAGTTGAAATGCTGAAAGCTGGTGGTCACAGTTTACACAAGATACTAGCAAAACTATACTCAAGATGCCTATGAGAAGAAAAAATACTTGATGTATGAAAAAAATGCTGAAATGATTCTTATACACAAGAAAGGGGCCCAAGATGATTTAAAGAACTATCACCCAATAAGCCTTCTTTCAGTCATCTACAAGGTTTTCACCAAAATAATAACAAAATGAATAATATATGAAATATACTACTAATATACTACAATCAATATATGAAAAAACAATGGTGACAATTTACTTTAATGATCTTAAAGTAGAAGTCAACATAAAAGGTGGTGTATGGCAAGGTGATACAATATCTCCTATCCTTTTCTCAGCCTGCCTTGAAGAAGTATTTCACAAACTAAACTGGGCAAAAGATGGAATAAAAATCACTTAAGATCTGCAGATGATGTTGTTCTCTTCTCACGAGACCCAGAAGAGCTACAAAGACACATACAAGAGCTGCATAAAGCAGGAGAACCATTTGGCTTAAAAATAAACCTGAAAAAGATCCAGGTTACATTAATAAATTCACCAAAGAAAGGAAAAGATATATATCTGGAGAAGAACTAGACATAGTAGACTACTACATATACCTTGGCCAATGGATCTCAATGGTAGGTGATACAATAAAGGAAATTGAACAGCTTGTTAAATGTGGTTGGCAGGCATTCAGCAAGCTAAACATAATTTTCAAGCACAACCTCCCCCTATGCCTGAAGAGAAAAGTTTTTATCAGTGTGTGCTACCTGCTCTAACATATGCCAGTGAAACATGGACACTAAGTTCATAATCGATACAAAAGCTACGAGTGGTGCAAAGAGCCATGGAAAGATACATGCTTGGTACTACAAGACAAGATAGAAAGATCTGCACATGGATTAGAGAACAAATGAAAGTATACTGCACAATATCATCAAGAGATTAAAAGAATTGAAATGGAAATGGGCTGGTCACATAGCAAGAAGAACTGATGGCAGCTGGACCAATGCAGTCATAAAATGGATCCCACTTGATCAAAATCATCCACAAAAGAAACTTAAAACAAGATGGATTGATGACATCAGCAAGTATTGTGGGCCCAATTGGCAAAAGAACGCTCAGCACCGCATTGTTTGGAAACATGTGGAAGAGGCCTTCATCTTGCAGTGGATAGACATGGCTAAAATTATGATGATGATAATGAATAACATTAACAGAGTTGTAATCCTAAGGTATAGAGCCCTACAGCCCCAGTTTAAAGGAACACTGTTTGAGGGGAGTGAAGAACTGAGCTTAGAGGGAGGGAGATATAGTGCATGCAGCAGTTCATTGCTTTTATCAGAACGAAATCAGCAGTGTTGTGGCATCACATTGATATCACATTGTGATATCAGGATGCATGTACAAAACAGGCAGAGATTGAGTTGCAACACCACAATGCTAGCTTTGTGGTGGTGCCTCACCTTCTCTCACCTATGGATGCCATTGGGAAGCTATTGGGAAACTGGAAATAAGAAAAATGGGATGGTCAGGAATATATGTAGAGTTTCCTAATTAAATTTATAATGATTTAAAGTTGATTGTAATTATTTTGTATGATAATGAATCTATACTGAGTTTTCTACATATTGGGCCTGCGGGCCTTGAGTTTGATATCCCTGCTCTAAGGGCTCTTAATTACCCTCCCCCTCCAAAAGTAGGAAAACATACCAGAGGAAGGCAAGGAAGAAAACGTCAAGGCAGTAATACAAAGTTGTTAAGGTTTTCAAGGAATTTTTAGGCTTCACTTGTAATTCCACCTCTTATTCTGAGAGGTTTTGACTGTAAGTATATAAATCAATTTCCTTCACTTAGGAGACTAGTATAAACTCCCACAGCAAAATAGGAATTAAAGATTTACCAGCATCATTGTTGTTCTCAGGAAATAAATGCTGTTTGATGTAATGGAATTTAGATGTAGCTTTTATCCTCCTCATTCTGAGGAGATGTGTCTATGATGTATGTATTAATAATCCCTTTCAACTATGCTCCAAAGGCACTGCTCTAAATGCTTCTCCAGACATATTAGGAAACAGCACAGCAAATTATCCATCAGTAATAAATAATGCAGAATTTATTTCATATGTGCGGAAAGTCCATCCATAAGGTTTGTGCATTCCTGTGCGTATTGAAAGTCTTTTTATTGATTCTCCGTCTTTTATTCAGTTAGTAGCATGGATGTTATGAGTCCATTTTGCTTTTAGTGTGCAAAAGGGTCTGAATATGGCTGTCTGGTATGTTTATGTGTAGATAATTCAGCATCAAGACCTTCTTGAAGAATCATGTCTCATTTAAGTTATCAATTCTGTTTCCTAGTGCCTGAGTTGAGACATTTTGGTTTACATATATTCTTCAAACAAGTGTATTATTTAAAGCCTTGTAAAACCAAGCTTAGAATCAAATATGGAAAATTCTAAACGAGAAAATATTTGATTGAATCTGAGCAAAAAAGCTAAGCAATGTCAGGCTTGGTTAGTATTCAGACAGGCAACTCAGCTAAGCAGCTGAAGAACATCCCAGTGGCAAATCTCATCTAACTGTTGCTTAAACAACATACCATTAAATCATCAAAAGTGAGGCTTGCAGAGAAGGCTTTACTGTGTATTAAAAGACAAGGAAGCAATCTTTTTCATTCAGGTTAATACTTTTGTTCTTGGGAATATTTTGGAGCCTGTAAAAGTGGGCAATAATGGTGAATGGAGACATAGCCTACACAGAAGCATATATGTTCTCACATGTACATGCCTAAGCAAACAGATCTATGCAAATACACACACACTACATACCACATACATTGAAACCTTGACTTTCCAGCAGGGAAAATACATGTTTGGCTGGATTATTGGGCAAAGGAAAGAAGGCTTTCCCCTTTGCAATCAATAGCAAGGTCACTGAAGGGAAGACAAGACTAACTAAAACCTCTGCTTGGGCTTCAGAAATCTTGAAAAAATTATTTGTGACTAGTAGCCACATTCTGTAGGTAAACTGCAAAAGGAGTGGGTGGTTTTGTCTGTCTTTGCTGAAGCCACACCACCAACTTAATTTTCTTTTATTACATGTAATACTTATTGACACAAAATATTATTGCCAGTTTTCTTCTCTATAGTGTGGAAGTCAGAGAATCAATAACTATTAGCCCTGTGACTACCTCTGAAGGTCATCTGCTGGGGGATTAGTGGTTGGCCACCATGGTGGCCACTGTGAGAACAGTTTCTGGATGAGACAGACCAGAGCCCTATCCAGCAGGGCACTGCTTATGGCAACAGCACTTAGACTTATATACCACTTCATAGTGCTTTATAGTCCTCTCCAAGCAGTTACAGAGTCACCATATTGCCCCTGACAATCTGGGTCCTCATTTTACCTCAGAAGAATGGAAGTCTGAGTCAACCTTGAACCGGTCAGAATAGAACTCCTGTGTTCTGACCTAGGCTTCACAAAATCACGAAGCAGACTCCTTGCCCTGACAAAAACCCTTTTTATTAGGCTAATGTGAATTCCTATCATTCACATCCAGCAGAGTCCTGGCAAACAGTATTTCAAGGGTAAATTACAACCACAGACCTTATCAGGCTTGGAGAGCTGCCAGGCCGATAGCTTCTAAGCGCAACACTGTACAAGAAACTACTTGGCCAGGAGTCTGATAGTCATGAACAAATCTTCACACAAATTAAATGAACTAATTGTCTCCTGCAAAATACCGCTCCTCTTTATTCCTTATGGGGGGGGGCATTCACTGTCCACCTATGCCTTTACTCTCAAGTCGACCCTTATTCCTTAACTGTTGCCTTCTCCTGGCAGCTCTGCACATGCATACATCGGGAACAGGCTTCAGCTGTTCTTCTGCCCCACTGACCTCCAACTCCTAAGGCAGCTGATAACTGTCGGACGGCCCTGGCCCCATCTCTGCCTCTGACACAGAGCACTCATCAGAGCCTTCCCCAGACTCCAGGATTGGCCCATGCTCCTCCTCAACCTCCTCACTGTCGAAGTCTGCCGCCAACTCCACTGGCCGCTGGCGGGCCACAACATCCTGGCAGTCAGCAGAGCTAGCCTGCAATAATGCAATACTTTATTTTAACCACTGTGCCACCATGGCTCTTTTTATATAATTAAAGTTATTATAATTCAGTTGATATGAGTTACTAACCCCATGAACTGAATATTGTTTTAAAATGCTCAGATAATGTTATTATGTTTATATTTTAGTTCTAATAAAAATAGAGTCAAAGATACTATGCTAATCAAATTAGTCTTTCTACTTAAAAGGCCAATGGATCTTTCATTGAACATTTATATTGTTTCACAGTTGTAATTAATCTGATTTCTTACCAACCTTAGACCAACATTACTCCATTTATTGGTTTATGATTTCAGACAAACATTCCTATGTCTCAATAACTTCGAATGCCATCTTCCATTCCACAACAGTATTTAGAAAATGCAGAAAAACCATGTTTGTCTGACTTGCTTTTTTGTAATATTCCCCCAAAGAAGGGATGAGAAAAAGTTAGTCAATTCCAGAAAATCATGGGAAAAGAGCACACTAGAATCTTGTTTAAAAGTTTATCATCACCCTTCAAAATTACATTAGATATAGAAGCACTCTCCAACATCTAAACCATGGAAGAGATTTAGAAGTACAGAGTGACGTTATTTCATGTGGTTTTCCCTATTTCTTTTTCTTTCTTAATTTAGCAAGTGACAGAAAAGTCCTAATGAATTCAACCCAAGAAGATATCATGGTATTAGAGCTTTTAGATTCCTTGAACTAATTTTATGAGGCCCTCCATGTCAACCTTTGAAGCTATGAATTCGAAGTGCAGAGATGGAAGATGGAATGTTGGGTAACCATTATGATTGGGGAATGTGATCTATGATGACCAAAAGAAGGTGGTTCTGTAATTCTCTTTTGGGTGGGGAAAACCTTGGGGCTTTAGATTCAGGTTTTTCCCAGATGTGTCAACATGCTTTCTTTAATAAACTCTTACTTGGATCAATTATTATCTGAGTGATGAGTGAGTTATTGGAACTTAGATGGAATGCTGACACTCCATTTATTTCCACGAGTTTTCTGCAACCTCTCAAATAGGTTTTCTGGAACTATGTCTTCTTCCCTCAACAGATAATTGGGAAGGGTGGGGAGAGAGGGGGGGAAATAAAAGAGGGAAAATGGGATGGGGACAGGGGTGTTCACAGGACATGCAAAAAATCAAGATGGTGGCACAACAATGTGAATAAAGGCTTTTTTATGCATTGTGAAAGAGGAAAGATGATTCATTCCATTTTTGACTATGTTATCACCTATCCAAATTATTTACTCCTTAAAGACTGTTGGAATGAAAGCACTCAGAATAACTGTAGTAATAGAATCTTCCAAGTCTGAATGTAGGCTCTTCCTTTCTTCCCTCTTTTATCTTCATGAGAATTGGGGGTGGGTGGTTATAGGGTGTTTGCTGTCTGCAACTTTTTGCAATCTACTTTCTTGTGCCAGGGCACAAGTTTTGTTTATCTACTTGTTGCCTTGGTAGCTGATCTTCCCTTTGTCCTTGAAGACCATGCTCTTTATTCACTGCATTGATAGCAGGAAGCTAGCCTGAACAAACATTAGTGAGGCAGGCTTATAATTCTGACAAAGATTAATTTAAAGACATATATGGTTGTGACTGACAAACCTTGATTTAGCTAACCACATCCTACCAATACAAAGAGCATCTGCTCTTTGCATATCTGCCTAGGAAGAAAAGACCAAGGAAGGAACTCTAATTAGCAGGTTTGTAGACAAAGAGCAGGCAGAGGAATAAACAAAAAGGGGACCCCAAATAAATTCTTAGCCTATTCTTAACCCTATTTATACTTTGCTACCCCTTGTAATCAGTAGATTGTGAGGTACCAAAAGCAATGCTACTGAAGTCACACTTCCCAACAAAGGTTACTCTTGTGAGTACTTCAATCTTAAAGTTAGTCCAGTGACAACATGGTATTCATCATTTTGTCCCTCTTGTCAGTCATTAGGTTTTCAATAATGGTATGGGTTTTTACAAACTGTCTGATTTGGTCTTCAAAATATCTCAGTCAAACTCTAAAATGGCTGTTAATTTTCTTTTTTTATTATAAAGTTGTTGATTTTTTAAATATACATCAATATGGACAGTGTGGCATCTGGATATCATTCATATTGAAACAAAGATAGTATTAATACAACTAAAATTACTATATTAATCAAATTTACATGGTTCTAATGTTATTATACATATTTGTGTCAGCACATAATCCTACATTCTTCAGTTATTCAATATTTGCTACACCCTTCTAATAGTATTAACATTATTTTTGAGCATATCTGATAACACCCTTTTTCAAAATCTAATCTTAACCTCTACGTTTCACTTTAAATGTGTTATGCAAAAATATGTATAACAATATTTCCCCTATTCCTAATCTCTTAATCTATTCTAATTCTTAATACAGCCAATCTTGTTTTCTTTTTTTAATAAAAAGAATCCTTTTTAACCATCATCTCTCATCCTCTTAGAAGTTGCACTTCTTCTCTTTTTAACACAACTCCAGTATTCCTCCCTTGGGTCCTTATCTACATCTTTCGTATTCAACCCAGCCATTATTTCCATCTCCACTACTTTTTGCTGCCAATCCACCCCCGAGTCTGCCAAATCCTCTGTCTTTTTCCCAAAAGTATCTTTTGATTTATTCAGTTCCATTTTTCTACCTCCTACAGTCTATCACTGTTCAAAGGTCTATTCTTTTTAACTTCCCAAAGTCAGCAAGTTACTTAACATTGTTCATCAGGAAATACAATAGTTAGAATTCTTTATGTCCCATAGTTAGTCTGTTAGTTCCATTTATATAGTCCAGGAGGTTTCCCCAATAGCTCCTTAAGTCCACTCTTTAAATTGCTAGTTAGTTCCAGTATTCAAAAGTCATTACATTAAACATCCTCCAGGTTTTCAAGGTTGATTCTCTAGTGACCATTCAGTAGATAAGTATAGAGCAGTAAATAATACAGCAGACCTCCAGGTGTTATTTTCTTCCTTTATTGGAGTTTTCCAGGGTTGTTTTTGTTCTTCTAGGAGCATGACATAATGTATATGCATTAACCAGTAGATGGCGCCTTCAGTTTAAAATTCAACATTAAAGCTATTTCACCAGTTGTTTATTTCAAGTTAATTTTAAAAAAAATCAAATTATTAAATAAACAGTCAGATATCCAGCATTTTAAAATGCCTATTCAAAGTCATGCCAATAAGATTTATACATCCAATCTTTCTGTATTTTGTAGCTTTTACTTATTTCCTGTTTGGGTGCAATTTCTCTCTGCCACTCTTTAATCGCCACTAAAAGCATTCCAAAGAGCCTCTTTTCCTGGATTTATTTTCTTTTAGGGTCAAATCCTAAATGAAATTTAAAAATCACCTCACCCAGCTCCAATCACTGTCCACTCTCACTGCTCCAGCACAGTCTTAGTTTCTTCAGCTGCCCCAGCTTCACGGCAGCCATAATGGCTGCCTAATCTTCAGAAAAAAAGGGGAGGACCCTGGGTCCGGCAGGAGAGCCGCCCTTCTCTGTGACCTTCAGGGTGCCCCTCCTTCATATGTCACCCCTGTGGGCTGACTTTAGCCCCTTGGGGGGCCCCCCAATGAACAGAATTTGGTGTGGGGACGGGGCGTCTCACTCCCCTGCATCGATCTCGCAGTGACGTCAAACTGGAAGTCCATGGCTGTTAATTTTCTTTAAGGAGCTATTGCACAGAGACAAAAGGTTTTAGCAATAGGAATAGAAATATCATTTTTGCAAAGAAAAAAAGTGCTGCTTTTAATATTTTTTACAGTAGAAGGAATTCAGCAGGCAAAATTAACTCACTGAACAATTATTAAAAATATCTCTCCCAAGCTTAGCTTTCTGTGTGCCTGACTGCACATCCAGTACAAACTGTTCTTGACAAAGTTACATGGGGGTGGGTATCCACCAGCATTCATGCAATGTGATCATCTTCTGTTAAACTTATGATAAGATGGGACCATAATTCTTCCATATGATAGTGTTAGGCTAGTGGCTAAAGAACAACTATCCAAGAACAAGAATGTGCTGCAGATGCCTAAGTTATCAGTTTATATTAGGTTTAAATTTACAAAGTATATTCCACTTGTCAAGAAGTCTTTATAGAAAGGAAAAGCTTAGAACTCAAGGGCAGAATAAGTTCAGTGGACCAGACATGGAATCTTTCAAGTGTTTTCAAACTCTGACCCCCATCTATTACAGCCAGCATGGCCAATGATCAGAATTAATGGGAGCTGAAGTCAAAAAACATTTAATGGCCACAAGTTCCTCATCCCTAAAATGTTGTTTATGGCAACACATAGCAATATGCTATTCTGTTCAAGTGGTTTGTCCAACTGACAGCCGCTATGATGACATCATTGCACTGCTTCACTTAAGCAGGTTGAACCATAAGAGATTTTTGAAAAGAGGGTCAAGATAAGAATAATGAGAGAAACCAATGAGCTTTCTATCAACCATCCTTCCCGGGCCTTATTGATGGGAAATAATATTCCCTTAGAAAGTATCATTTTTAGAAAAAAAAATACTTGGGGAGAACAAATAATTATTGGAGGGAAAAAATTTCCAGGCAGTCCTCAAATAAAAATGGCAATTGGAACTGGGATAATAGCCACTAAACAATAAGGCCATAAAGGGCAATGACCTGTGACTGCATCATTTATTGATGGCAATTCAGGTAGCCTTAGATGTTGTTGTTGTAACCCCAAGACGCATGGTTGTTAAGCAGGTAGCAGAGGACTTCCCTAGTAAGTGACTGCATACAAATTGGGGGAGGGGTACTACAGTGTGTAAAGCAAGCACAGGTGGAAGAAGGATGTGGTGCCTGTGAGTGAGTGAAAGGGGGAAGGAGGACATGGTGTATGCAAGCTATCAAGTGAATGGGAAAGAGAGTGGTATGTGTCTGTATATGTGTATGAGTGAAGGGGTAAGGAGGGTGCACTGTGTGCAGGTGAATGAAGGAGGGCATGGTGCACATGGAATGGGACACAGGCCACAGCCAACTCGTCACAGTCAACTCACCATGGCCAACTTGTGATGGGACAACTGGCTGCGGGACAAGTCAACAATTCAATTTAATTATTTAAAAATAATTTAAACATTATTTAAATTTTTGTCATTCACTTTTCATTTTGTCCCTCCTTTGGCATATTTCCTTTAATGATTCTATTCCACTATTTCTTCAATATTAGTGTAACTCTAGTCCCAGGGTGAGTTGTCCTGTGGCGAGTTGGTCATGGCGAGTTGTCTTGTGGTGAATTGGCCAAAGCAAGTTGTCATAGACCCTGGTGTATGCAAGTGAAGATAGAAAGTCCGGGGTGGGTAAGGCAGGCTTATTCAAGTAATTTGTGATCTCCCCTGCCAGTTTGCCCAATGACCTTGCTTGTGGGAAGCTGGCAGGGTTGCAAATGGTAATTATATGATCGCAGGATGCTTAACAACTGGTCATAAGTGCAAGTAGGTTGCCAAGTGCTCAGATCACAATCATGTGACTATAGGCTTGCTGCAATGGTTGTAATTTCAGGGTCCAGGCATAAGCCTCTTCATTTAGTACCATGTAACTTTGAACGATCACTGAAGGAGAGATTGTAACTCGAGGACTACCTGTAAACCATAATAAGGAGGCCCACATTGCATAAGACTGGGATATACTGCAATAACTTGTGATTGAAAGATGGGGATAATGAGAAATATTTTGAAGAGGAATAGCCCAAATTTCTTAGCATGCAAAAACTAGAGAGAGGAAATATTGTGAAAATAAAAAGTCAGAATATAAAAGCAATAATATATAATAAAATAAATACAGTGTTGAATATCTTGGTGATTTACAATAGGATGTTTTCTTCTCTCATGGTAGAGATGTCTATTTGTCCCAATAACTATGTACAAATGTCTAAAGAAAGGCTGCATAGATAAATTCTGGTTCTCTGCTGAATTCCATTAATTGCCATCCAGCAAAGTCAGCATTAAGAGATAGTTGGAGTTTTAATTCAGTAATATCAAGAAACCTAACAACAAACCTATATCTCTTTGAACGATTACATTTCTTATATGCATGCCTAGAGAGCTTCTGAAAAAATAAGTAGAAACCATTGTCTTTTTTTTCCCATGATCACTACACCCCCTGTGCCTATCAGTTCTTCAATATCTTCAAGCAGGAGTTAAATTTGACTCAAGGGACTCTTTGCCCAGGTCCAGGCGCTCATGTAGTAATAATTTTAACAGAGGTCTCCTTTAAAAATTACTCACTGGAGAAATAACCAAGAACTGTATTAATCTCTTGCAAAATTTATCTGTTATTTCTATTTTCATGTACTAATCCAAGTGAGAAAGGATCATCTCAAAAGGAGCAGAAAATATATCTGTGTATCTAACAGCAGCACTGATAAAATGTTTGCATTACTTTCTCTAGAATCCTCTCTGAAATAAACTTTGCAATGTGATGCTTTTCTGTTATTCTAATAAGGTATGAATGTTGGCCCAATGCTGAAAAGAACCACCAATGAAAGGCTTTATATCAGCTAAGCCAAACAGCATCCCTAAAGTTCATTTAGATATCTATACAGAAGACAAATCCAAAAAGTTTCCAAGAAGTCAGCAACTAGATTTTTATGCCCTAATGATGATAGATCAGCTTGATACTATTCTTACATGTATATCTAAATCTCTCTGACTTTTCCTTCAAATGTCAATCCTTTCTCATTAGGTTTTACCCAGCATTCTACTTTCATCAAATAAATGTTGTTTTAGGCAACATGCTGTCATCTTAACGATCTGCTGAACATTAATGGAGATATCATCATTTATATAAGCTATAAGTAATAATAAGTAAGGCAGTTTCTCAATATGGAACATACAGTTAATTCTCCATTTTTCAATATCTCCTTTTTAAACAAAGCTTTATATTTAAATACAAATGGGAAGGGAACAAAAAGCATTGATCTTCACTCACTTGGAATAAATTAAAAATGAATTACTTATACTTAGATATTCCGTGTATAGATGAGCATTTATTTTATTAAGTATATAAAGCATCCCTTTGCCAGTTGCCCTAGCAAAACAAATGTGGAACATTAATATGGTCAGTAAAATAAAAAATAAATTCAATATTGTACTTAAATAAGAATTTAAGTAATATTTAGAGTCATATTATCCTACTAACTCAGAACTGATTTTTTTTTAATCTAGTCTTTGGATGACGAAACAATAATGATGAGAGAAGAAAGAAAAGAGATATTCCCTTTCTAAAGGAAAATATAATTTCAGGGGTTTTTTTTATGAAATGAAGGATGGGCCTATTTCTAAATGGCATACGCTTGAGTTTTCAAAATAAACCTAGAAAAACATCCAATATAACACAGCACAGAGGAAGCGCTGAAAAGCTGCAAAATTTTTGGAGAGATGAGACATTTTGCATAATCTACTTGGCAAGTCTAATCCATCATCTTCCAGACACTGTTTATAACCATCAGGACAATCCCTATTTAATGCAGCTGCCCTCCCCCACCCCGGTTGATTCCTAAGTACCATCTGTTTGCGTTGCCTCTCCATCTCCCACGTTTGACGCTACTGTTTCTTGGAGTGACAAATGAACAATCTACGGTAAAGTTAATTCACTGGCATAAACAAGAGCATAAGATCCAGATGGGCACCCTTAGCAAGAAACAGGAGCTCTGGAATAGAATACCCTGTTTGCGGAATGAATCACCATAACAACAGCCAATTCGCTTCACTATAGCACAAATGGTTACGGTACTTTTGGCCTTCTGGAGATGTATGATCAGGAAATGAACAGCCACCAGATGCCATTTTATTGTCCATTTTGGAAAGAATGAAAAGATGAGAAACTTCACACCTTGACTAGAATCTTGGGAGGGATAAAGGGAGGGAGAAACATGGTAGTTTCCTCTAGGAAAATGAAAAATAAATGATGGATCTACATATTTTTCCTCTTCATATTGCACATATGCATTGAGTTCATGTTAAAATATTGTGCTAAAATTTGAATTAATAAAATGAAATTTGGCTTCCTAATTATGCTAGGGCTAAATTACACTGTAACTCTTAGCTAAGTTAAGGCTATTTCACTGTTACTCTATAAAGAAGGATTCTGATTTGCTACTACCAAATTCTGATTATGATAAATGGAACAACTGCACAAAGCATTTAAAAGAGGGGTGTTGGAAAGCATGCTAGCATGAACAAAGCACCTCTTTCAAAATAACAGAGAAGCCATATCCATTGCTCAGCCTGCACAGCTGTCTCTAAAGCTCTCCCTGGCTGTCTCTACAGACTAACTTCCCATGCACAGTATAAGGCTGTTTCGCCTGTTCAAAGAGAGCTGTTTTGTTCATGCTAACATGGTTGAAAGCATCTTTTTCAAATGCTTTGTGATTCTTTGAAAATGAGTCATTTGATTAAGGAGTGTTCAAGATAGCACTGCAATGGTACGATCAAAGCTCCACGTGGGTTTTTTTTTTAAATATCTGGCACAATTGTTTAAATTGGATGCCAATTAATTTCATAAATACAGATAGATGAACAGACTGAAATAGACTTTTTCAAAACCCACCATTTCATAATTTTACAGACATGTTTTCAGAAATGTGACCAATACAATCTTTATGTTTTGAAATAAATGGTTCATGCAAAGGAAGCATAGTATTATTTATGGAAGGAACTGAAGAAAAAGAAAGGGGAGATCCTGGGTGAAACAGAGGCCACAACAGTAATAAAACAAGATATAGTCAGATTACAAATCACTGAATCTGAGAACCAATGTAGGGTAAAAATTGCCTTGTTGAACTGGGACTGGAAAAACCCAAGAACAAATCCACTTTCAGCCATGAATTGTCTTAGGTAACTTTAAAGCAGTCATTCAGCCTAAAACTCATAACATTGTTGTGGGGATAAAATGAATGGCAGTTTCTTTAATATTTAATTATGGATTATTAAAATAGTAACGTAATAATTACAGATGGAAAATCTTCACAAAATGGGTGTTCTTCACCAGTAGCAGGACTAACACTATGAATATGTCTAGCTGTGTGTGCAGACTATATGCAATACCAGCATATTCAGATGCTTTGCTGAGTAAAGTGGATTAGAGTATGGTATAACACCTGCAGTTACTCTTGCCCTTGGCTTCAACCGTCTTGATGTATCTCAGGTTTGGATTAAGTTATGTAACAAGAGAGGCTTCCAAAGTTATATAAGATCAGGCTTTCAATAGGATTAAGCTCCAGGCATTTAAGTATTTGGAGTCAGAAAAATTGTTGGTCAGTCCAAGCCAAAAGAGATAATGCAGAATAAGAAGGACTAATCCCTTCCAAGGTATCTAATATCAGAAAGCTTGTGTGTATATTCAGTTACTTTATTAAATGATGATACTAATGTAAACTTAGGCACTAAAGGAACGTCTCACTCTGATACCTCCTTCACCTCAAGACTGAAATAGTAATGTTCCTTCCCAAGACACTTCTGAACCTATGGGTTTATACAAATATTGAACATAATGGGATTATTTTTATATCCACCACAAAGTAATTAATTTGTCATTCTCCAATTCCTCAGCATTTTTGGCTGGGAATTACAGGAGTTAAAATTCAACAGGTATGGACAGCAACAGACTAAGGAAGTTGGCCTGCAATTTATATAGTTGTCCTGCATCCTTAGCTTTTCCTAATACTTCTTCCATCTTCTTTCTTTTCCCCATTCAAGAAATGCAAATACTGATTAGTAGGGGCAAGAGCTATTTTCTGGAAACATGTGGAAATTCTTAGCTAGGAACCGATAAAACTGAAGACATTTATCCTCAAAGCTGAAAATACTTAAGGCTATTCTGTCTTGAAGAGGAGGCATTCTCTGTGCCCCTTCATTTCTAAGGGTGGTTAACTGAAACCTTTACATTAAAATCTCCCTTTAAATTTTCATAAACAAAATCTCCAAATCATCATTGGGTATTCCCTGTTATATTGTCCTCTTTCAGAGAAGATCCAAGCATTTGCAACAAAACTGTCCTAATGGCCAATAGTACTTGTGGATGGGCTATATCTTATTGTCATTCCCACATGAACTCTATTAATAAGATTTGCCTCATATATTCAATACAAAGCTTATTTTCTCCTCAAGAAGATGGAGCACCATCTAGTGGTATTGAAGCTTGTACTAATATAGGATGAGAAAACAAAGTAAGTACAAAATTAAAACCAGCATTTGATTTTTCTGTTTTCAGAACGAAATAGCACTCCTTTTGGATGTCCTATTATGAGGCCCTTTTCCATTACATCACCAGAAATGTGGCTACAATCCAGGCCCTTTTCTTCTGGCTACAAAGCTGTTTTATAATGGTGATTTAAACCTGAAAGAAGGTAAAGCATTGACTACCACTCCTCTTAGCGTTGCCATCGCAGTCAACAGATGAGTTGTATCAACTAAAAGAACACCCCTTGAAAACCCACTGAGAAAGCTGTTGTACTTTATTGGGTTGTATCCAGTGAAAAATATCCATTTATACCCATATCTGTCCCCTTAAGTAGATTAGAAGCTTTGTTCAGTTTATGGCATTTCCATATGGATCATCTGTGTGGATAGTTTATGTAGGTAGGAATTGCCAGAACCAGTGGAGAAAACCATTTTTTCTCTGTTGTATCTCTTTTTTCATTCTGAAAATGTCTTCTCTTAAAGAAGAGAGAGAGAAAAATTCTTAAATGTATTTCATTTATGTTGAGAAGCATAATGGCTACTTAACAACTTTCTTTAGAAATAAGAAAAAGTTGACAAATGAGTCTAAGATCAGATATGCTTGTGTGTGTGTTTGTGTATGTGTAGTATAGTGTGTGTATGTGCATTTGCAGAATGTCATCCTAAAATATTATTAAGTGTTCCAGTTAACATTGCAATAAGAATAAAATGCACTGGGGATATGTTTTAATGGCATTAATTCTCTGATCCATTCCATTTCCTGTCTCCTAATGCTGCCAATAATAATCCAAGATACTGAAGAACACTGAGTTAGCCTGTTAGTCAGACAGCGTTCAGACAGTGGTTATTTAATAGCATAATGGCTATGCCATGTACATCCCTTCCTTGACTCCTAAAAAAAATATTGTTCTTAGTAATGCATAAACAGCATGGCTATAAGGAAAAATCCTAAAACTAGACCATAATTTAGGAAGAAAATTCAGATATACATGTTTGATAAAACAATAACTCCTTCCTCAAATTTGTAGATATTCGCAATTACCTGCTGATTCCTGGCACTCATATAAGCAATATCCTCAATAAGCAATATTTTTATCCTAAATGTATGAGACTGAATTGAAAAACCATTATTCAAACTCATTATTACAAAAGTAGAACATCATTTCTTTCAATTGAATTTCACATAATATTAGAGAATCTATATGCACAAAAACACATGCAAAGCAAAAAAGCAGAATCAACATAAGGCTGTATTTTAGAGGCAGACACAATTGCTTAAAATCACATTGCCTGAGCCGTGTATGAAGAATAGATAATATACAATAATATAGAAACCAAAATGCATCTCTCTCTTTCCCCCTCCCCCCTCTGTGTATACCTTAGTCTCTCCTCTTTCTAATTCTTTTTCTTACCTGTCATTTATGTGCTTGATCCTGTACTTCCAAGCTTGTGTAAGGTGTTGGTAGGAGATGAAAAACTGGTTTGTGTAGGACTTCTGGGCTGATGTCGCAGCAGGATTGATGCAGGGGAATGGGGCTCTGTATCCCCACATTCATTCTCCGTCAGAGGGCCCCCTGAAGGGCTGAAGTCCAGATAAGGAGGGGCACCCTGCTGGTCGTGGAGAGTGGCGGCTCTCATGCTTGGCCCAGGGTTTTTTCCTCTTCACCAAAGATGAAAAAGAGGCAGCCAAAATGGCCGCCGCGAAGCTGTGTCAGCCGAAAGGAACCAAGATTGTGCTGGAGCAGTGAGAGTGGACATTGATTGGAGCTGGGTGAGGTGATTTTTAATTGTGCTTAGGACTTGACCCTAAAAGAAAATCAAAGAGCTTTCTGGAATGATTTTTAGCGGCGACTCAAGAGACTCAGAGCAAACTGACACCCAAACAGGAAGTAAATTAAAGCTGTAAATTATAGAAAGACTTGAATGTAAATTCTGCTGGAATGACTTTGAATAGGCATTTTGAAATGCTGGATATGTGATTGTCCATGAGATACTATACTGGAGACTTTGTTTGAAC
>JANHFL010004822.1:67233-77438 GCA_032468155.1 Oxyrhabdium leporinum
CCCCCCCCACCCGGAGACAAAGGACTTATTACATGACATAATTGGAAAGACTGAAGATGTGCAACAAGGAACAATGAATCAAAACAAAGACATCCAGAAAACAAGGGAAACAACTGGGAGCTTAGAAGATGAGACAGAACAGACTACATAATAAATAGAAAAAGGAGGAAAAAAAGAGGAGATAATAAAGTTGGGCGAAATAAAGTTGGGAGAATATGCAACAGGAGAAAGAAAAATAGAATTGAATAAACTGTACGATACTTTTGGGGAAAAGATAGAAAACTTGGCAGACGTAGGGGTGGAATGGCAGCAGAAAATAGTAGAGATGGAAATAATGGTTGGGTTAAAAACGAAAGATATAGGTAAAGACCCAAGGGAGGAGTATGGAAGGTTAAAAAGAGAAGAAGGGAAATTTCTAAGAGGGTGAGAGATGATGAATAACAAAGTTTTTTCTTTAAAAATAAGATTGGCTGTACTAAAATTAGAATAGACTAAAAAAAAATTAGAAATAGGGAGAATGCTGTCATATATATCTTTATACAATACTATTAAAGTGAAGGTTAGAGGTTAAGATTAGATTTTGAAAAAGGATGTTACTAGGTATGCTTAAAAATAATGATATTATTATTAGAATGATTTAATAAATATTGAATAAATGAAAAAAATGATTGGATGTACTAAAGACTAGAATAGATTTAAAAATTAGGGGGAATATTGTTATATGTATTTTTCTATAATACCATCAAAATGAAGATTAGAGATTATGATCAGATCTTGAAAAAGGATATTATTAGATATGTTCCAAAATAACATTATTATTAAGATGAAGTAATGAATATTGAATAAATAAAAAATGAAGGATTAAGTGTTGATATAGATATGTATAATATTAGACTATATAAGTTTGATAATTTTAGTGTGTGTGTGTGTGTGTGTGTATGCATTAATGATACTCAGCCACAACACTGTCCATGCAATGATATGTATGCTTTTTAAAAAATGAAAAACTTTATATAAAAAAAGAAAGAAAAAGAAAAACTGGTTTGTCTGATCAATCCAAAGGAGCCAACAAAACATTGTAAGGATACTAAACAAACCTGGCTGAAAGCTATTGACTCTAGAGAGGAACTCTATTAACTGACAAGTTCAAATGAATTTTGCCAGCTGGCAAAAGGTTGTTTTTGCAGGTCCACTTGAATGAATAAAGCATTTTAATAGCTGCTTCCCTGACAGCAGAAGGTCAAAATTTGATCTCTCTCATTAGAAAAAAGTGCTGGTGCAACACTGAGAGACTGACGCCTTGTTTTCCACGATGGAAACATTTGCCTAGAGCTCCTTTGTCAATGAATGTGAGATCGCCCTAGTCTGCATGCAAAATAATGAATTGTTAAACTGACAAAGTTTGTACTTTTCTGTAATACAGACTTTAAATTTTCACACAAAAAAAAATATTATTCAGTAATTACACTAGATACTGCAATATTTAAACATCACATGAAATTACATTCTATCAGTATTCAAATTGCAGTCATTTTTTCTTCTTCTGCATTTGAATGTGTTTCAGTTGACATGCTAGGACTCCTATTCAGCTAATGCTCCTTCTTCCCATCTATTGTTTGGGTCATTTTATGAACATAAAGAAAAATGTTCCAGCTTCATTAATAGTTTCTAAATAAACACTCCTCATTTATTATTTCTGTACAAAAATATGGATATACGAAAAAAGAAGTGATTAAATTAGAGCATGCCAACAAGACTCCATTCTCCCTTGCAGAAATTCCTAAGCCTTTGGGAAATATATATGCGTTAGTTTAATATTTACATCCAGGTGGAATGTTCTCCTTCCCTCTTCTTTGTTTGATCATTATAAAACATAAGCAAAAAGCACAGTATAATTACCCTTAATATAACAAGACATCCATCAAGTACAAGGGAACGGGGCTACTAAAGAGAAATGTCTAAAAATAATCAGTAGTGTAGCTTATCTAAAACATTACTGAACCTTTTACAAGTGCCATGATGATGGATTCTATAATTTGAATCTCACTTCTTACTTTAAGTCACGGTTGTCGAACTTGTGGCATCACATTGCCATCACGTGACATTTCGCAATGTTTTTTCCCTACATATGATGCATCCGACCCGTGGGCTGCCAGTTTGACACCCCTGCCTTAAGTAATAAAATATAATTCTTGTTTATAAGGCATATAAAAACTTGCTTTGACAATTCTCTTTGCTCCTCCTCCCTAAAGAATAATAGGAAGGATTCCTCTGAAGCCCTGTTCCCATTTCATGTTTTTCTGTAAACATGCCTATTAGAGAAAAATTAACACTCCCTCTGTCCAGTCCGGTAAAAAAATCAAGAGATCAGCATATCTTTGAAGTGACCTTTGTATGATAGCTGACAATTCAACCAGGCAGAGATAAAGTGCTTCATCAGGCCCAGCTAACAAAACAATTGACATGCACATTTCTTGAAAACTACTTTGTTTTTCCGCAGACCACAACTTTTGATTCATGAAAAGGAAGTAGAACTTGCCAAGATCTGATCACGTTTGCAGTACGAAAAATGAAAAAAATGACCCAGATTTAAGAAGCCATGAAAAACTAGGTCTTATTAGCTCCTGAAATATTTATCAGCTGTAACTTGTTTTCTTATTGCAAGACTGTGCTTTTTTAGCCTGCTCTAGTAAAAAAAATAGAAAAAATATCTTATTTAGAACATAAGAGAATCTTATATAAAGATGTAACAATCCAACCTTTAGATATAGAGATTAGGCCTGTTCTGACCAGCGGAACAGTCTTCAAAGGAGGCAGTATATATGGCTAGTAGCAGGTACAAACTACTCTGAAGAAGCACTGATAAAGAGAAGCAAAATTCTCATAATTGCTACAGATTATTTTTCCAAAACAATTTCTCATATACTTAGTCAGTTCCTTCTTTTATAGTATTTATGACTCATTCAGTCCCTAAGGATTCTGGGACATGTAGCACATCAGCATCTCCCCACACATACACACATAATAATGCTCTATGGAATGATATCTCCCCAGAATTCCATACTGCTCACTGTTGATTTTTCACAAACTGTTGGAAATCTGGTTGTCCTCCCTGGCCTTGGGGTAGACTGGTTGGTTGAGCTCCTTTAGGGTTTTGCATAGGTTTTGTTCGTTTGGGTTCAGGTATTTTTCAGTTTTCTATGTTATGAGTCAGTCTTCTAGTCAGCCACAACTTTTATTCTTTGGTATATGATATTTTTTATTTTATTTTATGTAAACTGCCAAAATGTGGAATCGGATGACCTCAAATTTAAAATATTAAACCAAACATGACTTAGCATGACATTTGAACTTATCGCCTCAAAAGATGGATAACATTCACGTTTTTATAACCCAACAATAGTCATGCTTTACATAAGAGCTTACTCCAAGGAATATGAATGCAAGGAATATGGATGCCTTAAATGCAAGGATAGATTTTTCAAACTGGATGTTCTTCAGATGGTTGGTCCTATCATTCCAAGTCCCCATGGCCATGTAAAATACAATTTGGAGACTTTGATCCCTGTGCTCTTCAGCAGCCACAGCTATGAAAAAAGGGTAGGTGCCCTCATTACCCCTGGGTAAAAAAAGTACTTGGGGTTGTTAGTTAGAAAACATGTCTAGGTAAAGTGCTGTTCACTTTTGATCAAGAAATTGATTGTACACATGGACATTGTTGGCCTCAGGGCTGAGCGGGACAATGGAACTGCTGTTCAGAATGATTAAAAATGCCATGAAAAGAAACAGAAAAGACCCTGGGTGGAAGTTTCTAAAGGCTTTTCCATCTTTCTCTGCCATTACCAGAAGTAGGACTTCCTTTCTCTTTCTTGTGAGCGGGCATCTCCATTATGGAGAAGCCATATTGACCACAATGGCTGCATTCCAGTTATCCAGTTATTCTATGAAATTCACAGTCAACTACTATTCAGTTCCTGCTAATATATGCAGTGTTTCCTTCATAAAGGAACTTTTAAGAACCTTTTTAAAATTGTGATCCAAAATATTGGTACTTGCTTTAAATCCCCACCTCTGACTCTGCTCTATTTACCAGGTATCCCTCCATGTCACCTAAATAGTTTCTGCATACAGTAGTATCGGATTGAGATTTAATGCTCATTATGTTTATTTGGATAGATTGGATTTAGTCCCATGCACCAGAATGATATACTGGTTCCTCCCCGCCCCCCAAATCAGCACTAATGAATAGTCAAACCAGCCTGTTCCTGAGCATTAAGAAACGTGCTGTCTAATTGCTCATGGAAAATTATACAAGTGCTGATAACAGTCACATGGCTACAATGGGATCTGAACTGCTGTGCCAACCATTAGACAAGATAACTGATAAATACAGTAACAAATATACATGTTTCTAGGGGGTGAGGAAAATCCTTAAGGACTTGTTTGCAAGGACTATTCTCCTTGGTTTACAACTTCTGTTTGTTCACTTAAATCTAGGACGAAAGAGGAGACTTTTCAAGGACTCAGGAAGTGTCTATTTTATAGATCTGGAGAGTTGCAAACTAAAGTCTGCCATGATATTAATATTTTGCTTAATAATTAACATTTCATAAACTACATAGCAGAGGATTACCATATTTGAACTTCATTTTTAAAAAAAATAACCCAGTGCAGGAGAATCTGATAGATATGGCCCCCTTATGGCTCCCCTCTGTCTAAGGAACACTTTTACTTTATGTCTTCCAAGCTTCACTTTTGCAAATTCTTTGATATAAATTTATATATCATGGATCTTACAAGAGATATCTGTGAGATATAAATTTATGGCCAGCTTAGGGCAACTTGCATACGAAAGGCCAAATTCTGACATATTCTGACAGTTTTTGCTATGAATTTCCATTTATTTATTATTTATTCCATTTATTAATGGAATAATAAATGAATTCCATTTATTAATTTCCACCTGGAAAAGTGTTGGATTTCTTGTACTGAAAAGATTGCAGATTCATTTCCGGGCGCTCAAATTGCAGGACAGTCAGAGGATTTTAAATGATAGTAGATAACCCATGACCCGCTGGCTGATCATTTAGAGATATTTACTTACCAGACTCTCACTGCCTTCAACAATGTCAGTTCTTAAAAATTCAGGGAGATAGTCAGAGATGTGTCTGCTTTGAAAGTAGCCCAAATTTGAACTGCATAGTGTAGACAAATACCAGGGTTTGACCACAGGAACTGTTTTATGACATTTTGTATTATGTCACTAAATGCTTATAAAATGTTTTATAACATTTTCCAAATTTCAGTTTCATGGCAGTCATGGGTCAGATATTTTGAACACATTCTATAAGTTAGCCCACTTGGTTGAAGTGGTTTTGCCCCAAGATTCATTGTTTCACTCAGTTAAAAATTACAGACACAAGAATTTTAATGTTGTATAGACTAAATAGTTTGAAGAAAGAAACTGCCTTAATCACAGTGGAATTATTTTAAAATCAAGGGTCTTTTGATTTTGTTATTTCCCCTGAAAAGTAAAAGTCTTGATGACAGGACTCTTTGGTAGGGTTTAAAATGTGAGTTTTTTTTAAATTAAATGATAATTGAAGCTGTTTGGGGAAAATTTACCAAAATGTACATACATTTATCTACATGACCGTAGAGGTGAAAAAAACAAATCAATTAGCTCATTCATTGCCTCATTTGTATGATGCTTAATTATTGAACTTTGTTTCCCAAACATCCTGGATAAGAAGAGCTACTAAGAAGCAATCTTGTTAGCTTGATTTTTGAAATTGACTCTTTGTAATTGGCCAGAGGCAATACCGCAATTGCTGTAAACAGGCCAAAGCCCATGAGAACTCATTTTGTGAAGCACTAATAGCATCCTCTAAAATTCTAAAAATGCTCCCTGACTCAGAAAGATAAATACAAATCTACTATCTTCTGAAATATGGTACATTCATTTTTAACTATCTCTGATAGTCATTTTAACTTTGGAAACATCATTCAATTCTCTAAAACTCTAAGACTGAGCACATGTACCAACAACATACTTCTAGAGTGGATTAGCAACTTTACTGTTGATTTGGAGTCACACTTTATTAGTCCCTTGCCTAGACTTATCACCAAAATGGAAGGCTCTCCCTCCTTCCCTCCCTCTTTTAAGAAAGTGAAAAAAGGCAAACTGGGTCTGACATTACAGTATTTAAAGGACAAATTAAGTGCCTTAAGATTCTGCTGGGCCTAAGCTGCCCATTTTGGCCCTTAACCTCTCCTAAACTGAAAAAGCAAACAAGGACCTAAACTCCAGGCTTCCCTCTTTAAAAATGGTTCTGTGAGCTATAAATGGGCAATGTTGTCCATAGAAAACTACAGTGATGTTTAAATGACGACATGTATGCCGTGATACAATCACAGAAAAACAAACCTTTGCATGTTTGTATTCAGATCTCTGACAAAAAGATGTATTTTTCACCATTTGTGTGATGATGTAGCCTTTCATATTTCCTCTCATACTGTCCTCTGTTGACACTCATACAGATGGGCTGCTGGGGCCCTGAGTGCAGTCTGTAGGCCACATTAGCCATCTTGTCCTGGGACAGCCCCTGACTTTTCCTCACTTTCACGGCTGGTCACAAAACCATGGCTTACATTTAGAGCAGTCCACATAAGTATTGGACTTGCATTAGAATGCCCAGGTGTGCTTGTGTGTGTGTGTCTTTGTGTGTGTGTCAGTGTGGTTTATAATCAAGAAGAGATTGGAAACTGAGTCTTTCCATTATTTAGTCTTTAGCATATAGTGAGAACATGACAAAAAGAAGAAAACATATACACACAACCCACATAATTATATACGAAACTTCTACAGGGGTACAGCAGTGACCTCATAATGGATGTCCAGTTCAGCTATCCAGCCAATTACCTCTGGCGCTGCTTCATGTAGATCTTCCAAGGAACCAGAGAATGCACGCAATGGGCAGTCTTCCTAATTCATAGGCCAGTATTCTAATCATGGCAGTACAGATGCATACTAGGATACTATGTAACTTTACTTCACTTCTTGCAATCAAGAATAAATTATGAACAAGTATATAGAAGACTCTTAAAAGTCAATGTGCTAGATAGCAAGCTAACGGGCCATTTTTTCCTACATATTGTTTCGTTTCTAAACAAATAAATAGTGAAAAGTAAGCCAGCACTTAACATGTAAAATATTTGCCATGTGGAAAGTTCTTCAGAACTTTCTGGAAAATTTGGATTCTAGCTTTAAGATTAAGTTTTAAGAGTATACTTTCTTGCAAGTTGAATTAGTCTGAAAGAACAGTGCAAAACCCTGGTTGCATGTTGAAGAAACAATAGTTGGTTGTCAGGAAAAGAATTTAATTCATATTAAGACATTCTGTTTTGGTGTTATCTACAGTTTTACTGAAAAATCCTAACAGAATCTGTTGTCTCAGAATATACAATATGACTGGCCTATGATTTGGAAATAGATGGAATAGGACACCAGAAAGTAGATTATCTGAACCTTTTCAGTGTGGCTTCAGGTCGGGGCCTAGCACTGAAATTGCATTTGGCTAGCCTCACCTAGCCTAGGACCAGCAGAGATAGAGCTACTCTTTGCTGAGTCCATGTAGCAACGTAGTCCCAATGCTTGTAGCTGGAAATAGTTCTGTACCTGATTGCTGGATATCGATTTTAACAATCCTCCAAATTTAGCACGACAGCAATTTGTGAGACACAGCTTCAAAACTGCTACTTCTCACTCTAGGCAAGAAGTAGTAAATGAAGTGGGGTGGGAATACAGATACATACATCATTATATATATTCCTTAATAGCCACCACTTCCCTTTCTACTTTGTGGGCAGGTTTAAAGAGTGAAAAGGACCCAACAATTAGAAGTGTATCACATCAGCAAATAAACAGTTAAGCACAGAAGACTCTGAATTCCTTTTGGGTTTTCTTGCAGTATCAACAGGATCAGAACACAGAATGAACACAGAGTCATTTCAGACTCAGAATGAGGTCTGACTTTGTTAATGGCTTACATTTGGGTCAGACAAAATGTCTACTCAGAGACCAGTGAACAGTCAGGGAGCATTTACTTGTCAGCACAGTTGAAATATGACATACATGATATTTGTGAAAATCCCACTGAAAAAGATAACTCATAGACTTACATAATATCAAGTGTCTTATTTCTTCAAATAGACTTGTGCTCCAGGAATGCTGTGCTTATTCAGGCCAGATTTGTTTTTTAGAAGGGGCAGTTTAGAAATTTATAGAACTTGGAACATTTGAGTTTATTTACTTATATACTGGTTTTCTTAAGGTGTTGATCTAGAACAGGGGTCCTTAAACTTTTTAAACAGGGGGCCAATTCATGGTCCCTCAGACTGTTGAGGGGCCACAGGCTGGGTGGGCATGGCTAGGTGGTCATGTGATTGGGTGGGTGTGGCCAATTTAACAATCCATTAAACAATGCACACAAATCAAACTTTAATTTGTTTTGCTCCTGGGAGTGTTTTATTTGCTTTTGTTTGCATGTTGCTCTTTGGCTGACTTTTCTTTTTACTAGATCATTTTTTCAGTTGTTTAGGAGTCTAATTGACCACTTCAGGAAACTCATTTTTCCAGCAATTCTTCTCAGGCCCAAGGAGCTTACAATCAACAAGTCTGTCTCCCTCTGTGTGTTTTGTCTCTCTCTGTCTCTGCGCACCCCATTTTTCACCTCCCCCACCTCCAAAACATCTCAGCATAAACGGGTTAAAATGGCTCATTTTTTGGCCTCCTGGGGCATCTGTGTGCCCCGTATTTTGCTCCCCCCCCACCTCCAGAAGCTCTCTTCAGACCAAAATTGTTGGCCTTACCTTCCAGTTCCAGCCCGCGAGGCTCACAAAAGTTAGTCCTGCACTTTGCTAAAGGGTGGGGGCCAGCGGGTGGGCAGGGCAGCCTCATGGTCCTGCATGGGCTGGACTAATGGCTTTGACGGGCCGTATGCGGCCTGTGGGCCGTAGTTTGAAGATCCTTGATCTAGAACTTGGGATATCCACTATATATGATCCATTCTTGACCACAGAAGGTTCCTGGGTAACATGGGACCACCACTCATTCTCTCAGGTCAGCCTTTGTCAAAGACTACAGGTAGTTCTCAACTTACAACACTTTGTTTAGTGACTGTTTGAAGTTACAATAGCACTGAAAAAAGTAACTTATGGCTATTTTTCACACTTATATCTGTTACAATATCCCCATGGTCACGTGATCAAAATTTGGGCACTTAACAACTATTGTTGCAGTGTCCTGGGGTCATGCAATCCCTTTTGCGACCTTCTGACAAGCAAAGTTAATGGAGAAACCAGATTTCCAGAAACAACCATGTTATAATTTAACAACTGAAATGATTCACTTAACCACTGTAGCAAGAAAGGTCATAAAATAGTCAACATTCACTTAATAAATGTTTTGCTTAGCAACAGAAATTTTGGTTATAAGTTGAGGACTACCTGTAGTTGTTTTGGAATTGTTTCAGAATTGAAGAAAGGGATGCTATATGTCGTCCCTTTAACTCAATGAGGAAAAGCAGAATATAAGTCTAATGAATAGATATTGTAGCAATATATACAATATCTCTTCAGCATCATGTCTGCAATATATCTCAAGAAAGTTGGATGTAGGTTCAAAATGCTACTGCATCTCAGAAATTACTCCACCTAATCTTTTGTGGCTCATTGAAAAAATGATAACCCCTCCTTGCTACTCATTTTCAGACATGTGGGTGGGGTGGGGTAATATTCACATTCAGAAATATTTCAGGAATGTAAAAATTCAGGAATATTTAATTCAAAAAACATAGACATGGTAAGATCTAATTAGATCCAACTCTATACTCAGCGTTAATTACCCAACATCACAAAATCAAATTGATATCTCTATTTATTAGATAACATGCTTATAGCTAATGCCTCTGAAGAAAATTACTATGTTGTGAAATGGTCCTAACAACTTTTGATTCAGCTCTTCAATTCCATGTAGGACATAAGCAAAACTGCTATTTTTATGTGCTATTAAAATATTTCTAATATGAGACTTCCGGTTTGGCAACTCTGGGTTGAAGACAGATCTTTCGGGACCTGTCTGTCCTATGACTCCGTAAAGCCGAAAAAAACAGCGTCTACCGGCTGTTTTTACGGCTTATAATTCC
>JANHFL010004823.1:11662-21960 GCA_032468155.1 Oxyrhabdium leporinum
TTAGAGGATTTTTATATTTTTATATTTTTGTGTGAACCGCCCCGAGTCCTCGGAATGGGGCGGTATATAAATTAAATTAAATAAATAAATAAATAAATATGCAATGACAATGTTATTATTACAAAGATAGCATTTTTAAAAGGCTCAGAAGCAACTGTTAATTAAATCTGAAAAGGACTTCATTTCAAAGTGCTATAAACTGAGAGTTGAAGTTTGCATGAATTCTATTCAGATCCTTACATTCCTATTCCCGTAAAAGAAATCACAAACCTCAGAAAAAGTAAAAAGTGAAAGATTTTTTAGGAGTCACTTTGTTTTAATCTTATCACTGCTTATTTAGAATTTCATAATCAATTTCTTTTCCTTGTACATATTAGCCATTTTAGTGTATCCAGTTCTGTACTGTCCACCTGAACTATTATTCTTTGTTAATATTCTAAAATTCAAAATATATTAAACTGGGATATCTTAAATATAGGAAATAATCCCTCTCTTCCAGGGGTGGGCTTCAAAAATTTAGCAACTGGTTATCTGCCTGGTTGCTGGGTGGGCATGGCCATGGTAGGTGTGGCCAGCCGGCCTGCTGCACCATGGCAAAGAGGCATTTTTGCCTTCCCTGGGCTCTGGAGGCTTTCCTTGAACCTCCAGGAGGGCGAAAACAGCCTCCCCAGGTTCCGGAAGTCCTCTGGAGGCCGGAAACAGGCCCGTTTCCAACCTTCCAAAGCCTCCGGGATGCTCATTTTTCACCCTCCTTGAGCCTCTGTGTGAGCCATGTACTTACCTGGGATCCAAAATGAGCCACATGGGATACTCCTGGGAGGGGTGAGGCAAGGTGAGAGGGGCCAGCCAGGAGTGGGATTTGACGGTTCGCCAAACTGCTCAAAATGTTAGCTATAGGTTAGCCTGAACCTGTGTGAACCCATAGCAGCCCACTCCTGCTCCCTTCCAGAGTCCCTCTCACAACCCTAAAAGCTGACCCCTGGCAGTCAACACTTTTTTTTTTGGCCCATGACTACAGAAATGTCCTTATACAGGGAAAAAGTTGTTAGGATCAATGATTTGCCTGTCATAATAATTTAATACTGCAGTCATTTGGCACTATTTTTGAAAGAAATAACTTAATAAAAATGCTTACCTATGGTCTGTCCCTTTTCCTTTTTTTCTGGCAATGCAGAAAAAAATACCTCTGTGTGCTTCAGTAA
The DNA here is from genome assembly GCA_032468155.1 of Oxyrhabdium leporinum. Lineage (NCBI taxonomy): Eukaryota > Metazoa > Chordata > Lepidosauria > Squamata > Cyclocoridae > Oxyrhabdium > Oxyrhabdium leporinum. The sequence continues at coordinate 12,865 of JANHFL010004823.1, forward strand.
TAAAATCTGCAATAATATATTTTCTACCATGGCAAAAGCCAGGAAGTAATAACTCTTTCTTGGGGGGGGGGGAAGAGGCACATCCTCATTTTTGTGCAAGACAAATAATTTCAAAAAATGTCTGTCAAATGAAACAAAGTATTTTGCTGGCCAAATTGTCTAGTTTTAGATGATAAAATTTAAATGACTGAGCTTTCAACCCAGCAAATAAAAAATGTAAATCAACCTTGAAACTTCATGCTTTTTATTCTTTCCTTCTACAAATGTATAAACCAAAAATTTCTGGTTGCTACACATTTAGTTTACTTTCCTGATGGCTGATTTTTACAACTAAGACTAAGCAGCAAGCTACGAGTCAAGTGACAGTTTCATTCGGTTAAGTTAATGCCACAATTGCATTATTACTTCATAACGTTGCACTCACTGTTAACATTTTGTCAAACAAGTTAACCAGAATCTCAGCATAAGAAAAAACATATACCAAGCACACATTTACAGTATCCTCAGAGGAGAGTAGGGAAGAAAGAAATTATACCAAGCTAGTTTTATTTATTCTATGAATTTTAGAATACATTAATATTAAAAAAAATGTGACCAGTGTTATAAAAGATCCACCATTCAAATTTCCATGAATTTCACATTTCAGTTATTGATATTCTGTCTTTTTAGAGTTTTTTTTCTTTCTACTTAGACATTCTCAGTTGGAGTAATAATGCACTATCTAAGGAAAAACATACATGTACCTTCAGAAGACTTTGGAAAGATATCTGTGTTATGATTGTAGTAAGGCATTTTTTAAAAAAAACCAACACTAATTAGGAAGTACCAATCATAGATTGGTCACTCAGAATTTTGTTTCGTTTATATGAAAAAGATACATGTTTGTTTTTTTCCTCTACTCTTTCCTGATTTATAAAATCTTGTGCATTTTAGTATGGCTGTGGTATGGTTAAATAGGCTAATTCTTATCATAACTGGCATGCCATTCTTCTTAGACACTAAGTAGATTTAAAAAAGATTCTCGTGCGATCCAGAATTGGAATTCAGACTTAGGAGAGAAACCTATTTGAATCCAGAACAGATTGCTATACTATACATATTTAGAAGAGATAGACAGATTATAGGTACTATACTTGAACTCAAAATTGGTATCAGTGTTCATAATTTAGCAAAAAGCTAAGAGTTAAGCATGTATGCAAAGCTATTTGTTATGCTAGTTTCCCATATATGAGATACCTTGTTCTTTGTTTGTGAACAAGTCTGCGGTCTGGCTGCATTTATAAGAAATCTTCAGCATAGCTGGATCCAAAATATATGAATATGATTAACAATAATGCAAAATACCCAGTACAGTTGGAATATATGGAACCAAGACTTGACCCTTTTTCTTGAGAATCAATTCATTTAACTCAGCAAGACCTACCTTTCGGTAAATATTCAAAGAGATACAACATAGGTTTTCTCCTTTAAATAGCATTAAAATAACCACAGTTAACATTATTGGAAGGTTAATAAAAGACCCTAAAGGTAGATGTTGTTCAACTAAATACTGCAATGTAAATCCATCCTACACATTTGCCTCATGGACCTTTATTTTACAAAGATAAACACAACTTTGGATGTATGATTAGCCTCGGTAGTACATTCATAACTGTAATCAAAAGTGTATGGCATGAGAAGTTTCTGGAGAATGCTTTTGAAGGAAGATGGCATCATTGATCTGACATGACCTCTTTTTCTATAAGTCCAATCATAACCAACAGGTAATTGATCTGCAATTCTAACCTCTTTACTCTTCTATGAATAATTGCCCAGCAATAATAACATTTATTTTTTTTCAACAACATAATTGCAGCATACCCAGTTAGACTAAGGGTTCTGAATCAATATTTTGATAGGACTTAAGAAGAGGCATTTTTTTTAGTAAAAGCCACAAAAAGATCTATGTAACAAAAAAGGTAAAATGCACACGTCAGTGATGATTTAGTGGTATGACTAGTGCAATTAATATTAATGCAAATATTATTAATTAATAGTAACAACTAGGGGCAATTTTGCTAACAAATGCCATTCACCTTATTTCTGAAAAAGAAGCAGCTCATTAAGAAATTATGGATTGTCTAGCTTTATCTTCCTTAGTACTACTGATGTTCTGTAGAAAAATTGAAACAATACCAGCCATAATAATGGAAAGATTTGATATAGTATGCAAGGAAAACAAGGAAATCATTCATCTGTCATATTGCAAGATTGAAACTATAACCATATTGTTTACAGAATCCACAAATTGACATAATTATTCCCCTGGCACAGACTGATATTATCAGCAGAAGCCATCTAATTAAGCCTTTAGGAACAAATATGGATTGAGCAGAGCTCTCCATTTTGGTCCACCTGGCTGGACTCACTCCTCCCCCACCCCTTCTCCTCTACACCAGAAAATTGCAAGAATGAGCATGGGAACTGCTAGCAGTTGTATAACCTGATTTATTGGAACATAATGGATATATGGACAGTTGAGGAAACTATATCGGAACCACTATCCTCAATATGCCCATTTGATAAATCCCCAATTTATCACAAATACAACCCTATTTCCTCCAGTAAAAAAAAGGAATGGACAAAAGAGTAAAAAAAGGACATGTAAAGTAAGGAAACAGTGAAATATTCCTCCCACTGCTTCTCTGCTTCCAATTGTCTCTTACTTCAGATAGAGAAGAGCAGATTAGGATGTTATGATGTGACTTCATTTTAATATGTAACTCATCCTTAATAATTTGAAATAGGCATGTTGGCTATTTTAGAAAGTAAAAACAAAACTGACCCTTGACATCTGAGTATGAACTTTTGAACAAGCAAAATTTAAATGTCCTAATAGTTTTCAGAAGGATTATCAGACTCTTGATCAAAAAATAAGTACCATTAAGAAGGCCCTCCAGTTGAATCCATGGCAATAAATCCTACCTCAATATTGTACAAACAAGTAGTATATTAGGAAAAAAGAAATTAATTGATAAATATGAAGCATCTACCCGGTGAAGAGGTTGCGTTTTTAAATGTACAGGTCTGTTTTTCTCACTTCTGGGGAAGATATTTTTTTCTGAATTCCTGCTTCAGATATATCACAAATCCTAAGTATGAGGAACATTAGCAACATTAAGGAAAATCATATTGTAATGACAGTAGCCCAGGTATCTTGGTGAAGAAGATAGTCGTACTGTATCTTGTTGCAGTTGTACTATAGCATGAGAATTTCAGTGGAAATAGGAAAATTGAGTTTCTGCCTAAGTGCTTTGAGAATATTTGAACACTATTTCTCCCCTTATGTAATTATACAATGATATGTTGATAGTTAATTTTAAAATAAGGTAAATGTTAATTGATATATTTATTATTAAATACCCTTAATTTTATAAAGTATGTCTTTATTTAAATTAATTTGAATTGTTCTTTCCACATCCTGAACCAAAAAAGGTGAAGTCCATATATCATTTTGCTAATCCACAATGCAGTATGATTTTGGTCCAGGACGATGTATTAAGTCATCAATTAATGCTTGAAATATGCGTGAGTCAGGACACTATAATATGTTCAACAAGTCAATCAGTTTAAATTTCCTGGCTTAGCATTATGCATGAATAGAGAGTCCTTGATGTATAATGTCTTGACTGTGTATCTTTCCTCCCTTTCCTTCTATCTTCTGTTTATATACAGAAAGGCAGAAATAGACTTTATCCATATTTGAACAACTCACTCTTCAATTCATAAAACGTGCCCTGCTAAAGATGCAATATATTAACTAATCTCAAAACACCTTTAAGTGGGAATAAAATACCTGCAAAAATGTTTAAATTGTAATTCATGCATCTTTTCAATTTCTTCTTGAACTGCTATGATATGAAAAAAAAGAAAGAATCAAATGCATACATTGCTCTTGCCATTCAGATTCTCTTGCAAAAGGATCTCTGAAGAAGAACCATGTAAAGCTCAGATATCTGTTAAATTATTCCTATCTGTGTCTTTGGCACATCTAAGAAAATGACGTTAAAGGTAATCTCTGGCAGGTTCTCCAACTTCAGGAGAAATCTCTTGTAATATCCTATGTATCAGGAATTTGCTTTAAGGAAATAGAAGACCTTTGTGAGTGGCAGTGAGCTAAATTTGATCAGAACTTTCCCATTTGCATTGAAAACTGAAAGCTGCAATCGTTAATTTAATCTTAATGAAAACATAAGATATTTGGCCACAAATGTTTTGGTTTTAAAATAATTTTCAATGCAAGATGTCCATAGATACTTATCGTAAGAAATCATATTTTATGTTAAAATGAAAACACCTACAAATTAAATATTAGCAGTAGTTGATCTAATCAATATGAGATGAAACCAATGAATTCGAAATCATTCTCATAGCTCTTATAATGGTAAGAGACATTTTAACTTTGCAAATTCTGAATGGCAGATTACAAAATTGTCATTTCCTAAGATTAAAATGAGAAATACATTATTTGACCAGGCTAATAAATAACTGAAATGCCTCTGTTAACATCAAAATCCCATAGCGTGTCCCGTTCATTGTTTTTGAATCTCTGAGCCTGATTAGGCCATGTAGTCTATAATAACCCTGAGAGCACTGAACATATGTTCCAGGGAAATGCTGTCAAGAAAAAGGAAAGGAAGAAAAAAAAACCACAACAAACTCTAGGTAATCTCATTTATCTCTGTCACCCTTAATACACACACTCACTTATTCAGCAGTTAAACAGAGAACTAATACATTTTGCTTATTATAATATTTTTGTTAGAAATGGTGAGCTTAACCTAGTTCTAATGAAATCACAAAAATAATCCATCATTTAGTTCAGTTAAGTTCATATTCCTGTTAATAATCAACTACCAAATGGACACCCATGTTTCATGTGTGCAAAATCCCTTTTTACACACCTGATCCTTAGGACCACCTATACAGGTGTGCCTGACAGCTGGGTAATATAACTGCGGACCTGCTGATTCTATATTTCATATCTGAGAATAAGAGAAGTCCATCTGACTTTGGGAAAAGCTAAGGTATGGGATCTATCATATTTTCAACAGCAAACTGAAAAAAAAATGTTTCACATAGTGTACTATAATTTCTCCAAATAAGAATGAATTGGAATGACAATATTTTCCTAATTTAAAAATCAGAACTTACGTTTGATTCAGCTATAATAGAAGAATGTAGTTTACAAAACACAAAAAAACGTATTTATGTATTATCAGCTCTTTGGATGGATCACAAAATAATTCAAAGAGGAGGGAGCTATTGAAAGTTGCAGTAATAAAGTAGCACAAGGGGGGAAATGAATACATAAAAGCTGCAGGCACTTAAAATTCAAAATTAGATTGTCACAGTCTAATATGCCAAGTAAAAATGCATTTACCTGCATTGAGATGGCAGCAATACGTGACGTGAGGAAAGGCATAGTGTAAATGAGCCACTGCTGAAAATTAAAATTTAACTAAAGGAGGAATAGAAAGAAAAAGTTAGGAGCAATCCTGCAATAAACCAGGGATGATCCAAAATCTGAACCAACTGTCAACATATAAAGAATGATGCAGGAACCAGCAACTATTCAACTATTCAACTCCCACCCACTACAAAAGTTAGGGAGGGGTTAGAAATCACATTATTTTCTTTCTTTTTATAAATATGCTTTAAACGCTGCAGAGCATCAAGGGTATACTAAGTGTGACATTTCATTTAAAATAGTTAATGATGTTTTTACCTAGGCAGTCACTCATCACTGGTTTTTGTGGTAAGGTCTTCATAAATAATGTGGTTTCTCTTTTCATTTTGCAATCTGACAAAATGAAAATTGAGATGCTGTATATCAGGTGATGCTTGCATTTTGCTGAGTCATCCAGAAAATCTAAGCTGACGTCTTCTGACATTCGTTGAGCTACTTAATAAATGTCCCTCAGTGTAGCTGGGTGGCTCAAATGATCCTACAACCATGTAATCTCTGGAATGAATTTGCTGCAAATAATTGTCCTTTGTTTTGTTTAGCAAATTGTTTCATTTTCAAGTAACAGTAAGAAACCTTTCTCTGCTAATTAAATATCTGCAGTGAGAGTCTGCAAAATGAAATGAAAACCTGGCTATTTTTATTTCTTGCTGACAGCCTTCCAGCCACAGTGCAATCTGGCCAAAGCATAGCGCATAAATATCGAATGTGACATTCAAAAGCCCTGTAGTCCTATGAAATAGTTCCCAGCAGTACCAAATCCAACAATTAAATGCAACTAAGAAGGAGAATGGTTATAGCATCACACAAAGTCTGATCAATATTTTATAATCTGGATCGATTTTCCACACTTTGACCAGACTTCCATACAAAGTAGCACCCAAAGTGGCAGGATTTGCTTGCTTTACCACAGTGTCAATTATTCATCAACTTTATCCTTACACATCAGAGAGAAAATGCAGCACTCAGCATCCCAACTGGGCTGGCGTTTCACAATCTAATTCTCTTATGGGGACTGGGGACGTAGGAGACTGATCTCTTATGGCTGCTTACAGGTTACCTCATGATTGCTTTCCCAAACATAGATCCAGCCCAAGTTCTAAACCCCCCAAGTTGTATGGAATCGATGATATTTATAATGTTTAGGGCTGAGTGGCACATTTAAGGAGTATCATTGTCTCCATCTATAATCACTTCATCCAGACCACTATAGTGATTTAATATGAGGCAATTTCTTGATTTGGAGAATTGAGGCTCCCCTACCCCAATTCAAGCACTCAGTATAGTTTTACAGCTTCAACCCAGATGCAGAAAGGAACTTCTCTCCACACACAACTCCAAGGCCCTTTCTGTTAAACTGAAGTGACTTTAAGTCAGTTTTAGCTCACTTTGACCAATGCAAAGCATCAAGACTGGGTGACTTGAATTTCTGAGTAGGGACATTGTCTCATAATATAATAATGTTTTGAGTCACAGTGGAATTGTTATACAGAGGCCTAGTGATTCACATTACTGATTATGTGCCATGAAGTTAATGTTAAATCTTAGTGCAAGCATGGCTAGAAATTATCAAGATGATTGGACCCCAACCTGTTCACATCTTCAAATGCAACCATCATCAGTATAATTGTGTCCATCAATCTTGCTGATCAAACTATCCTAATTTCCATATTTTATCATTCTTTTCTCCAAAACATCTCAAAAAAAAACTTTTTATATCAATGAACAAACAGAAGCAACAAAATAAAATCCATGGTAAGCCAAGACTTTTTTTTCTGGTTTTCTAGTATCTATTACTTTTCCTTGAAGTATAGAAGACTGTGTAATAAATGATTTATAAAGACATTTAAATCCATTAAAGTTGACATTTTAATGGTACAGTTCTCCATTTCTGTTAAATGCAGCTTTTGCATTCTCATGGCAGATACTGAAAAAGTGATGTGTTCAGTAAACTGTTTTAGCATTTAAGGTTGTTACAAAGTGGCAAGAACATTTCATTTGCCCTCCCAAAATGAACTAAAAGTTGATTAGATAATGATGGGATGCTGAACTGAAAACAGAGTCAGATAATGCTCCCATCCAAACTTAAAACTGAAATCCCACTAGCTGAGTTTCCTTCTATCATTGATGAAAGAAGTTTCATGTACAGTAAGCTTAAGGACTTTCAAAATTGCTCTTAAATAAATAGCAAAAGGATGACTAGAAGTTTGATTTTTGAAAGTTGTAAACAGAATAAGGGGTCGGATGGACTTGAAATAAGTTTCTGAAATTAATTACAAGAATACTGGTAATTAATTTTGTTGTTTAAATTTTTACAAAAATATATGTGAAGGTTTTGAAACTAACTGTAAGAAAACTTCCCATGGATTTTGTCTTGCTTTGTTAATTAGAAAAAAAATTATAAAAGGACTTTGAAGATTAACTAGAGGGAACTAGAGAGAACTAAAAATATAATTAAAAGAGAAGAGATCCATCAATATTATTTGACTGTGAAAGAATTCAAGGAAATTTGGGAACAATGCACTCAAAAATTACTCTTAAGGACTTCCGGCTGTGCTTCCTGTGGTGTCGGAGGCAAGGACCACAAGCTCCGTGGGCCCGCTCAGAGCTTTCCCTGTTGGAGGGCTCTGAAAGGAGCCATAGCCACCCTGTAGGGGTGGTGAAGTAAAGGGGGGTGCCTTTCAGGTTGAGGAGAGCCGCATCTCTCCTCCCTGACTTAGAAAATCCCTCTCATCTGAAGACAAGGAGTAATGGCAGTCAACAAGACTGCCATGAAGCTGGGGAAAGCCAGTACATTTAAGAAAGTGCGGGAGTGAAGAGAACAGTGAACAGAGATTGTTTCTGGGTGAGATGATTTTTCGTTTCTTTAAAAATTACCCCAAGGAAAACAAAAAAATATTCCTAGAGAAGAGGTTCTAAAACTGTTTAAGCAGCGAAAGAAAATATTTTTGATAAAGAGATCTATGCTGAAAAGTAAGTCGAGAGTGCCATCTACAGACGAAGGGAAAAGTGACTCCTAGACTCCTGGAAATTTACAGAGGAGGAAAGAAATATTTCATATTTGGTGGCTGTAACTTTTAACTGTTTCCTACCTTATGCTTACCAGAGGTGGAAATAAGAAAGACATTTTATAAAAGAGACTCTGGGAAGCTAGAATAAAAAACTAAAACCACAGAGCAGACTTAAAGAACCTGGAAAATAACTTGGACTATCAGAGTATTGAGTAAATGCTGGAACTGGCTCATTTAAATAATTGACTTTGTTTTGAAAAAAATGGATTTTGAGTGAAATAAATACCTGCTGGATAAAGGCAACAGGAGCAAAAGGCAGCAGGAATGGAGCAAAAAATAGGACTGACAAACCAGCTGATAAAGGGAGAAAGACCAAAGAAAACAAAACAGTAAAATCAACAACTGGAGAGACAGGAAGATACCTTTGATAAGGAGATTGGAACACAGGCAAAATTGAATCTGGAAAAATCGGCAGTATAAGATTGTACTGGGATGGGAAGAGTAGCAACAATTAAAATGAATATACTCCCGAGACTATTGTTCCTCTTCCAAGTTATTCCAATAAAATTGGATAAGAAA
>JANHFL010004823.1:32223-49730 GCA_032468155.1 Oxyrhabdium leporinum
TTATAATTTGAATAAGCAATATGGTGATTGTGAGTTGTAAACTGGTTAAATATAATAGATAAGATTGATAATTTTATTTATGCTAATAGTAGCTAAAAGTAATAAAGATGGCTTATCTGTATTAAAAGGTATCCAAAATATGGCGATTGATACAAAAAAAATTATAAATTGAATGTAATAATGGAAGATTTCAAAATATTAGAAATAAAACAACTGGTTAAACATAATAGAGAGGACTGATAATATTTTACCTATACTAAAGATATGAAATTAAAATAAGATGATTGTGCACAAATATACATATTGAAGCATTGAATAACTAAATAATGTAGAATGACAATTTGTTTAAAGATATGCAATATTGTTAGAATTATATAATTTGGTTAAATGATATAAATATGATGAATGTTAATTTATTTGTATTGAAGGTATAACACCCAGATGCCACTCTTTTCACACAATGATATGTCTATATAAAAAATTAAAAATTAAAAACTTTATTTTAAAAAAGTGGCTAAGACAAATTTAAAAAAATAAATGTAAATAAACATAGAATATTAAAGCATAGTTTACAATTTAAAATAGGCACTACTGAAATCTAACAAAGTCCTGGACAAAGAAATGCATCTTTACAGAATTTCTGAAACCTGGGAGAACGATACCAGGCCAAGTGCAACTCACAAAGGAGTGTATTTCATAGCTTTGGAACAAGGCAAGGCAAAGCCCTTCCCTTATAGCAGAAAGGCAGACTATAGTAGCATCTTTAGAAGAGTTTCAACTTTAATTTGTTATGAAGGAAGAAATTCCTTGGAGAGTCCAACTCTACAACTATCTGAAATTTTAAAGGTCAATACCGATAGCTTTACTGTAATCAGTAAATAGCTGACAACGGATGTAGATTTTTCAGTATATCACATTCTCCGCTATTCTTCTATCAGTCTTTTTGGCAGTCTTGCCACAGGTTTTGCATAGATTATAACTTTTTTATACTTTTCAATGGCAGATTTCAGGAATCAAGATATCACCAAAGCAGGAACGACAATCACCAATTACAAAAGCATTTTTCATCTTTTACAAAAGCATCCATCTTTTATTTATTTCTATGTTTAAGCATTTTACTTGGTGGTACAGGCCAAAACAACATAACAAAAATATCTAACAAAGCATGTTATAACTATATAACTCTCTGTGTGTGCAATATATTCAATACATGGATACATTATGAGTAGTGGTGAATAGTGAGAAATAGAATGTGAGTGCTTGTGTGTTGTCTAGGGAGCTGTATTGTTGACTCTTTTAAGACTCTTTGTGTCTTAAGCTCACCAAATTGGGTGTAGTTAAAAGAACCTGTGACACAAAGCAACATTTATCACTACAAAGATTAATCCAGATTTTACCTTCCCAGAGACATTCAGTACACTGTGGAGCACTTATAGCAGAGCTCTCAAAAATGTAAATTGTAGTTCTTAATTAATTCTTTTTAGTTGCAGAGTTGCGCTCTATAAAGCTCTATGACATCAGAAAAAGTTAATCAGCAAGAGGTGATTATTGCCATTAGGATTGTCAAAATGGTAAATTACGCTTGAAAGTTTAGGGGTTTAGCTGTAACCTTCCTTTGTTGATGGTTCCAAGTCACCAACACTTGGCAAGGTATGCCCAGAATTTAAATCTGCTTGGTTCCAACAACATTAATTATCTGGATATGTCAGTGAGTAATAGGACATTTAGAAAATGTAAGTACTTTGGTTTTATTGTATTCTAGTATTCTATTCTAATATTCAGGGATCTGCAATGTGAAGCCTATGTGTGTAAACAACGATGCTTAGAAAGCAGCTCATCATTCAGCATCCACCTTAAAAAGCATTCCTAAACTAAGCATCTGCTCTTCAAAGTGTAGTCCCCTCCAAAATAGGCTAAGCTCTGTCCCTGAGTCCAATCATTTACCAACATATCACTATTTTAGTTTCAGCTTGTTTCCCTTCATATTATCCATAATTAAATTTAGTCATTTCATTTTAAATGTAGGTTAATCCACTGAGGCAACTAAAATAATGTCACTCTTATATTTCAACCAAAACCCCAACTGAAATGGGTCCAAAAACTCAGGATAATCCAGATGTATCCAAACTTGATCAGTGTCTATAAATTACATTCTTGCGAAATGCCTATTATCATACAGCTCTCCTGAGTTAAGGAAAAATTTTTTGCAGTGCTTTCTTTGGGCAGAGAAAATATATCCTTCCCACAAGGAGTTATTAATCACCATCTTTTCCATAGGACCAATCCACCCTAGCTGATTTAAGTTGCCAGAATCGGCAAAAATCAAGTAAGTCCTCATCTCTCCACATAACCTGTCAACATCCTCAAGATCTATAAAATAGCAGAAAAAGCAATTGCACATCTCAATACTGGTGTCCAAGATGTATCCAATTACAAAGATTGATGTAAACTGTTCACAGTAAGCTACCAATTCTCCTAGCTATTTCCTGCCAACAATTTGGTAGAAGAGATGCCATTCAGTACAGAAAAGCAATGCCAGTCTATTCTGTACAGACAGAATGCAGGAAAAAAGCATTATTTACTAGTTCCTCTAGGGCTAACTCTAATGAGCCATAAGAAGGCTCTTATTCCATATTTGATTTGAACCAGCCAAAGTGTTCTTCTACATTCACTTCAGCTGATAAAAGGGAAACTGATAGGCTGTGAAATGGATACTACCAGGAAGACATAAAAGTAGTAAAAATCATTTACTACCATCAGTATAACACAAAATACCTCACAACAATTTCTGATCTATGTGTGGTCAGAACACCTGTGAAGTAGTAATACAGGATTCCTTGATCTGATATTTTGCTATATAACCTCTTATGTTGCATTGGGTTAATGAAAAGTCTTTGATGATGTTGAAGTTTGCCTGACAACCAGATATACCGAAAAGCAAAAAAAAATAGAACAAAATAGTTAACAGAAACAGCTGACAACAAAACATTTTTTTCAAAAGATAATGTAATACAAGTTCTGAGAACACAGGACATTAAAAGCACAACGATAATATGAGAATTCAGCATAATTCCAGGGGTTTTCTCAGGCTGCTTTCAAAGACTGACTTTTTTAATGATCTAGGTTTGTTATGATCACAGCCCTGAATTGGTATAATTCACTTAACCTATATGATGATCACAGCAATTTCACATCATGTAGATCAGGTCTGTCAAATTCACAGCCCATGGGCCGGATGCATCACGTGCTGGTCACACCCATGCCTGGTTTAGCAAAGGGGGGAAAAGTCCCAATACATCACGTGATGATGCTGTGACGATTAAAGTTTGACACCCCTGATATGGATCCACCTAAGTAACACAGCAACCACTGGATAAAATCAGGAACAAATACTTCTGGGATTTTGTTAGTGCTGTCATTCAGCATTAGGCATATGTTTTATAAAGTTGGGCCGCCAGCATCTTCAAAATTAGGTTGAAAAATTCTGGTACAAAACAGAGAGAGTCAATATCATGATTGTGACCAGAACTCACCTCTATCTATGGGGTGCAGTGCAGATTAGTCTCCTTATGGTGCACCCTGGGCAACATGACTTTGTCCTACAGATAAATAGTCTACATATTCTGTCTGGTGGACCTCACAAGGATTTTCCAGCAAGAAGAAACAGCATGAATACTGTTATGACATAACATAGTAAAATATGTTGTATTCTGTTATGCAGTATGAAATAAATAAATAAACAAACAAACAAACAAATCTCTACTTATTCTGATATGTTTAAATTTAAATCAGTTTTATATTTCCCTTTGTCTAATTATGCATTTAGTGTTATCAGCTCAACAGGACTCTATGGAGGTTACAATTTCTTCTAGATTTGTAGACTTCAATTCCAAGAAATAGCACCAGAATGGTCAAACTGTCTGGAAAATTGTCACAAAGAGGAGCGTACCCAGATTGGGAAACATATTTCCAAAATTTATTTATACACTGATGCTCACCATTTGACGAACGCATAAAGAGGCAGCTTGCATGGGTGAATAAGTCATCATAAGCATTGCATATCAGATCTGAGAAAATGTTTTCAAAAGAAACCAGCTGTAATTGATTGGATAAGAAATTATGGCTGTGCATGAATGCAGCACCAAGCTGTCTGTCAATCAATATATGTTGTAGTCTGACATAAGTGGTATATATATCTATTTTGAATGAAAAAGGAAATCTAGAAAAATTAAATGTGAGAAGAACTGGCTTAACATGATCACTAAATTATCTGAGAGGAATTCCTCTTGAAGGATCTTGAAAATATTTTCAGAAAATAAATTCTTTGTTTAGAAATTTTATTGGTTTCTTCAATATCTTTACAGAAAATGCAATTACCAATTAAGGAGGGAAGTTTCGGTTTTCCAAATATGGAGCTACAAGTTTAATTATTGTCAAGTATTAAATATTGGAAGCCAACAATTGGTGTTAATTTTTTGATTTGGGTAGCTTTGCAATATACAAATATAGTACCCTTGGTCAGATGGACAATATTAGTGCCTAAGTACAATAAAACTCTGGAAACAATTATATCAGTTAGAAATCTATGGAATGCCTCATGAAAACAGATTTGATCCTTTTCCCCATGCTCAGTTGATTTTATGAGGAAATCCAACATAAAAAAAATGGGAGAAAGATGGTAATATGAAAACATTGATGAAAGAGGGGATGTTGACTTTGGACCAATTGATAGATGATGGGGATAAATTTTTAACATATGCTGTGCTGAGAGATAAATATCATCCATCAGATGTAACTCAGTGGCAATATTTACAGCTACAACAGATGTTAACATTTTCAGCTTCTGAGACTTCTAGTGTTTAGTACCTGAGATACTAGAACAACTGGCTAGTTTTTTTAAAACTAAAAAAAAAACCCTGTTGGTTTTTATAGATAGTTATTACCAATAAATCAATTTGAAATTCAGAAGTTAAGAAATGAGTGGAAAAAAGAATTAGAAGTTTCTTATTACCTAGACAATGGGAAAGTGTCTTAATTTCTAAAGCAAAAATATCAATTGATGATATTTACAATAACAAATAATATTTAAAACTTATTGGATTATAGTATACCTGAATAGAAAAGTATTGTCTAGACTCTAGACAACATTTCTTTAAAACGTATGTTTTAATTATGTTTTTTATTTTCTAAGTTTTGGTAGAAAGTAGTGGACCATATAAATGTGTCTGTGCAACAAAAGCTAAAATTTTCAGGGGGTAATATTCTTTTGAATTATATAACTAGTATATGGAATTTGACAACTGGACAGTGTAAATAGATTATGTGTGCCCTTACAATAGCTAAAAGACTGATATTACAACACTGGAAAGATGAATGTATGGCCTCATTTAGTCAGAGGATTGAAATTTTGATTTTATTTGCTACTTATAAGTGGATTGCTTTTAGATGTCGACTTTGTATGGATAAAATAATGAAATATGGGACTCACTCATTTATACAAAATATAGTAGGTTAAAAGCATATACATGTATTAAGATATAGATTAAATGGAAATAGATCCATAGACACAATAATATTTGCATTATATAATTATGTACTGAATTGTAGCTGTACTGTAAAAACATACTTAATATTTTGTTTTTGTTTTTTTTTAAAAACTATTGTATGTTTTTCACTGATTGTTGAAGCATTTTTTATTACTTTTGATAATGTATGTATTTCTTTTTCTGTTATTAATTAAAAAGCAATAGAAATTATTAAAAACATGATCATTAAATTAGACAAATGTTAATTTTTCCATTATTGGAAAGCCCAGATTTCTAATGCATTCTAATAATTTGTTCCATTTGTTCTTATAAAATGTTTTGGATATTAGTCAAGTTGTTCCTACTATTAGAGATTCTTAGAATGTTTATTCCATTAAACAGTGTTCACATGTGTTGTTTGGCATGTTTTAGCATATTATCCAATACGCCACTTTTAAGAAATGGAAACAAGTTAAGCTGCAGTTCATACGTCTCAGAACTAAGTAGTAATCCCATGGTAATCTCTTTCACAAATTTGACTTCTTTTATTGAAGCTCCAGTATATCTGTCAGAATTTCTTATATGGTGTCACAAAGCTATCATCTTGACAAAAGTTTAATCTTTTCCTAAAATATCACAATGCAAGATAGTGGATATTTATTGTCACTGTGGAAAATCTAGCATGATTACTATTTTAAAAAAGGGGGGGGGAAGAAATCCATGTGTTCATTTCAGAATAGGCCTCAAAAATATTCAGGTAGTCTGTTTATCCAAAAAAAGATATTTTTGAAAGAACAATGAAACAACAGGAACAATAATTTCTTTCCAGGCAGAAATAAAGCTGCAGAGTTTTCTTTTCAGAAAACTCCTTGATGTTTACATTGTTTTATTGTTGTTAAGCTAAAATTAGACTTTCATTTTTCTGTAGTCTCTGCTGTACATTGTACTAAATGAAAAGAAATATAAACAAAGGGTGCAATATAAAATAGAGGAAATTTTAATATTTAAATTCTGCAAACTGCACAAATGTTTAATTGAAATAAGTGTATATGCTTGTGTGTGTCTGTGTGTACATACATATATCTTTACATACACACACGCCTTCTGGTGATTGCCTGAACTAGCCCTGCAATTTTTCATGACAAGATTTCAGAAGTGGTTTGCCATTGCCTGCTTTCTAGACCTGAGGGAAAGAGATTGGCCCAAGGTCACCCAATTGGCTTAATTCCTAAGGCTAAAACTCAGTTCCCAGTTTCTAGCCTGATGCCTTAACCACTACAGTACATCAGCCAAGGTCTCTGTTTAGAATTGAGATTTTGTTAACAGAATTAAACATTTTTCAAATTAAAATAATCTGAATCTTTAAGCATTCACAACATAATACTTTGCATTCATTTTTATCATTCTAAATGTAGTAAACTAGACTAGCTGTAAGGATTCCCTCAATAACCTCATTTCTGCTACCCCAAGCCTCCCCTCAATATACATATACATATACATATACATATACATATACATATACATATACATATACATATACATATACATATACATACATACTGTATTGGTTGGAAACATGTGGAAGTGGCTTCCAGCCTGCTGTGGATGGGCAATGATTAAAATGATACGATATAACATTTTGCTTTATGAAACTGGTATGTATTTATATAAAAATGTCTATTCTTCTCTTTAAAAAAGGGGAGTTGGCAAAGTTTATTATAATATTCATCGATTCAAACAGTTGAGTTAAAACAACATTCAATCAATACAAAATCAAATAACCAATAAAATAAACTGGAAGATAATAAGACAGAATCACAAAAAAGATTTAAAATATAGCAGCAGAATTAACACATTATTAAAAGTATTCATAAAAGGAAATGTTATTTTTCATTTGTAATTCCATCTATGCTTCATTAAGTGTTTAATTGCTTATTCCCATGAAATATTTCTATGTCTCAGGGCCGCATGCCTTCAATTTCATTAGCTTTATCTTTATATGCTGCTTATCTTCCAGAACGTCAATGTGGCATATATAAGTCTCTTCTCTTGATGATTTTGACCAAATGGTATTATCATTGACAATGAAAACCCTTGTGAAAATCATCAAGAGATTCGTTTGTTTTTACAATCATTATATGCCCATATCATACTGCCATAGGAATCATAGAAAAACTTGGCTTTGAAGGTTGTCATACAAATTGAGGAAACAATAAACAAGCAAATAAATTATTTAATATAGATAGTGAACAATGTCACTCTGAAAAGAATACTGTCAAAGGAACCTCAAGAGAAACTTTTTAAAATGAAATTGCCTTGCCAGTTGGGAAGTTTAATTCCACTCAGGAGGAGGGCAGGACTGTACATGTCATATCCATGAATCCCTTACCACACAAAGGGCATGTTGGCAGCACATTATTTCATAGCAAAAATGAGAGATGTGTGCCTGGGTTGCTGTTTCATGAAACTTTGATTTTATGTGTGTATTGATATGACCTTCACATTTCTAAGTGTCAACCTCTTAGGTACTGTGGCATTCAATGGGATTATTTCAAAACTCCTTTGTGTCTTAATTACTCAAAGAGTGAATATAACAAATACCATTAAAAACTTAAGCTTTCTATTAGCTTTGGAGATTTAATTTAATGGTGGAAAAGCTCAGCAGTCAGGATTTTTTCCCCACTGTTTTAATTTTTAGGAATTATTCCTGGCAGCAGGATTCAAAACCTGATATTTACATTTGATTTTAGCTTCAAAGGGCAGGAACAGCACTGTCTAGACTTATTGTACTTTGATACCTAGTTGCTATAGCAACATATGTAAATTATTAATCTTCATATGTGAAATAGGTCCAAAAGCAAAGATTACTTTTATGTTAGACTAGCAGATTGCTTTAAATATATCCTAGTGATGAAAACTATATTCTGAAATCAACTTCCCCACCTTTATAAACAATATGCCTCTAAAAATTTAGAAACTGTGATCCCAAATGAAATTAATTGTAAACCAGAATTAATACCAGAATTATATGTGATTTTTAAATGTCCAAGGTTCAAGAAATACTTTCCACATTGACTTAAAATATATTCTTTAAGTGGTAGTGATACTCTTAAATCTTGTAAAAGATTCTGGACCACTTTCTCAGAAGGATTTTAAACCATTATGTTTTTCACTATCTTTAATGTTTTAACATTTCCTTATTTTGTCCTCTCAACAAGGGTTTGAGGTAGAAATTAGACATATTTCATCCACTGAAAGTCATAGCTAAAAGAACTTTCTGTTCTGGTTCTTCTCCTTCAGTATTATGTAATACGTTCATAACTTCATAATGAATAAGATTTCCATTAAATAGGGAAAACTATAAAGCATAATGTGAACAGAAGAAAATATTCTGTGACACCAAAGACTTTTACTCAGAAAGAAAACCTACTTCACAATATTCCTGAAATATTCCTAATTCGTGAAAAAGAAAATCCAATTCAGTATTCAGAAGTGAAGAGTTTAAGAATCAAATGTATTCACTGGTATATATTTTATTATGGTTAAATTAGTTGCTTTTCCTTGCCTTTGAGTAGAGATATCCTTTTTGTGTTTGAAAGTGGGAGCTTTTCCTACATCCTGTATGTTCGGGGTGTAGGGCTACCAAGAAGTTTCCCAGGGACATCTATGGGAATGGGGAGAAATCAAAACTCTTTGTATGTGAGAAGGGCTATGGCCTCAGTCATATCACTGAAACAACTCTCTTGATTTCCCTCCATTCTTCACTTTCTGCTCAATTTATAAACTTAACATGCAAACTAAAAAAAAAAATAGATAATCCAGATAACATTCTTCAGATGTAATAGTTAAATATACTAAAATCTGCTTCAAGTCTTTTTCTTTAATATTCTGTGTGCTTACTTTTCCATAGACTTACTGCTTTAAAAGAGATTAATCATCATCTAAACAGTTAGATTAAGCAGACTAACACTAACCAGAATGTTAAACTGAAATGATAATGGGGGCAAGAAGATCAATTTTATGCAATAAATTATGGAGGAAAAATAAAGCAAAAATTAGTGGCAAACTACATGATGAATGATGTGCAGTTCCCATTATCATTTTTTTTCCTTCTGTGGAGAAGGCCTATAATTGTTTAATCCAAATAGGGACCAATCTATACAGGGACCAACTTTTATTCATGATCTTTCTATAGAAAATGTCACATACAGCTTAGGCAGGCACATTTTGAAATTGGATTGTTTCATTTCAACCATTGAGCTACTTTACCTTTGATATCAGAATTAGGATAAGAGATGGTGAAGATCATTTTGTTTCCTCATGTGGCAATTTAACAAAATGATTGTCAGCATCTGGTCAAACCAGGTTTGCTATAAACCTTAAACTTTAAATCTATGTATTTATTTATTTTTTATTTATTTATTTATTTACCATTAATGTTTTGATGTTTTAGATCAAATCAAAACTGAGCACAGATGTGTGTTGGGGAACAGTTAAAACTCTTAAATAAAAAAGCTTTGATGATCTTTGTTAAGTGAGGACAAGAAAAATCAATGCCAGTTTTGTAGTGTATGTATGTTATGTGTTTGTGTATGCATGTACTATAAAACATAGGACAATTGCCACTAAACACTGATAAACAGAATTGTATTTCAATGTTTAAAAATATCTGATCCTTTTCCTTCCAGGACAATGAATCATCCAAAATGTTACCCCAGGCCAGGACAAAAGTAATATCATACTTCAGGCCTTTTATTCCACTTAGACGGCCATTAATCTTAATAGACAGGTCTGTTTAACAAGTTCTGTATTAAATTCAAATGTCAGAAACAGATTTTAAACAACAACAAGAATGAACATTCTGCTTGGGAATCTCTTACCAAAGCAGTGTCATGCATATCTAAGCTTAATTCTGTTATGCTTACTAGCAGTGATAAGTACTAGGAAAAATACAGAAAAAATGCTTAGAAACAGAAGTTACATTATGAATATGAATGCATAAAACACAATATTGCCCCCATCCATTACACTTAATTTCTTTAAAAATACATATGATAAATATGAATGGGGCAATGGGGCAAGGAGACAAATTAATATGGCTGGAAAACCTTTGTTTTCCTTTGTTTTCCTAATTTTTAATAGAGTTCCTCCTGCTTTTCCATCCTATGCTCATGTGTTGATTTAACAGCACTTGAGTTTTAAAGCATATGGCAAGGAGTTTCTCTAAATCAAACCAATTAAATCTCTGAATATTTATGCTTTAGATGCTTTCAGACTTTGAAGCAATAGGGATGGATACAATCTCATCATTCAGATCAAGAACCTTTTCAGCAATGTTGTTGTCTATTCTTTAATCGCATCCCTGTTTATTATAGGGATCACGTCTATTGGCACACTAATAAGTCTACAGTTTATTACTGGCACACTGAAGTCCACAACTGGGCTATTAAACCAATGGAAAAGAAATTCTAGTTCTAAGTATGAAGCATAAAATAATTAAAATTACTCATAGAGTTGGATCCCGGCTGAACAAGATACTTAAAAATGTAATGTAACAGGCATATTGCATTAACACCAGCACAACAAACATGACATAAGAAATGAAGTGGGGAGGGGAGATCTCTAGGGAAATGTTTATAAATGTTTGTTGACTGTCTCATAATAGCAATAATGACCTTGAAATTGAGCATATCCTGGGGTTTAAGAAGCAGCTGGAGTGAATGGTCCCTTGGATATATTTCAGGGCATCAATCCCTCCTCCCAGATCATTAATCTTTTTTTAACGCCATGTATCTTGAACATTTATTCCTTACATATGGAAAAGATTTCAGTTCTGAACATAGGAGTATAAAGAGTTATAATTTTCAGGCAGCATTTATACAGACATAAGAGAGAAAGACAGTGAATGAACTCACTGGTGTATGTGCTTTATGGAAAAATGTATTAATCTGAGAGCCTGCAGGGTGGAACTTAGATTCTTAGCTATAAGAATCAATGGAACTCTATAGGCTTTACAGTTGTTTAATATAAAGTGCAGAGGGATCCAGGATTAATTTCATTTTTTTAAGAGTATATTCAACTAAAGTCAGTCCAACTCCAGGGAGTCCATGCTGGGGAAGTTGAAATCTAGTGCAGAAAGTCCTAAAGAACAACATCACCAATTTATTCAGTATTGTATCTTCATTTTTTAATATGGCTGTTAAATATGATAATGCTACCATGAACACTGTTTATAATTCCTGGTGCTTTCTTTCATTCTTGGAAATATTTTCTAGCTCATAACAAACATCCTTAATTATATTCTGTAGAACCTTTTAGCTGAACAGATAGTAGACTGGCCACCACTCTGTCATCTTAAATCCTATAATTATTTGGCAGCTGTTAAGATTTCCTCCCTTTCTGTCCCCACCCCTAAAAAGAGAGTTTTTGTTCATTGAATATAATTTGCAGTCATTCTGAAAAATCCCATTATATCAAAATAAAGATGGAACTAAATGATGTGATAGAAAATCTAAAAGAGAGGTACAAGAGGGACAAGCTATATCATATGAACACTGTGTGACTCATCATCTACATATTTTTGCAGCCTTCCCTCAGATCACACATTTAAAATTGCTAAAATGGAGGGTATAAACAAATATATAAATGAATACTGTGCTTCTGGCCTCACTTCTTTGGCTTCTGTGCATTAATTTTCATACAGAACCATCGCAATAAAACTTCTTCTTTTGCTGGACTTCATCCCTGAAGTTTCTGAGAACACAATGTCCTGGATCTTATGCAACAAACAAGAAAGCAAACAAGCTGTAGGAACAATTAATTCATTTGCATTCAACATGAATATTTTTTTCTTAATCCGGGATGACAGTACTTCGAGAAAGTATATTCTAGGTCATCATAGCCTCTTTGAACCTGGACTCTCACTCTCTCAAAATTCTTCCAGATAATTCTTCTCTTCAACCTCCTAAACCTAAATCCAATTTAAAATAAACTTATGATCTACCCAAGCTGCTTTATGTGTTTTCAGATAATTTCATATTGTAAACATGAATGTGTTTATGCAAGTGGTAATCTAGAACTTGTAGAGATCTCATGAGTCAATAAGTGTTTGCCCTTTCTTGAAAACAGCTCCCTATGGAGAATTGCTTGCTACTTACTGAGTGACTTGTTCTATATCCTCCTTTCCCCAAAAATAAAATAATATGCATTGCCAGAATTTTGACACGTTTTCTGATTTTGCAATTAAATGAAATCTCAGTTGTCTTCCAAGTTGCTGGGATGCCAGCAATTCTGCATTTGCTCTCTTATCTCAGTACTTCTCAACCTTGGCAACTTTAAGAGGTATAGGCTTTAACTCCCAGAACCACCATACTTAATTGCTAAAGTTGAGATAAATTATTCTATTCTACAATACCAACATGATACTATGATATAGTCCCACAAGCAGGGAGAGGCAGGAGTTAGCCAACAAACTCCTACAGTTAGAGTACAAGCCAGTGACACAATATGATCTACCCTCAATATATGATCTACCCTCAAATGTCATTTTCATGTATGGAGATAAAAGCTTATAGATACAGTAAGTAACTAAGCTACTGTTTAGCAGTACAAGAATTCTTTCTGAAAAATCAAGAATTACCTGAAGAGTAAATAGTATGTCTGGATTCACATATGGTCATACTAAACACACACAAACATAAACTGAGGCTAAATTTCATTGTTCAATTATTAGATACAATTGTGTGAGAAAATCAGAGTTGACAAAGAAAGGGGCTGATTGATTTTTCTCAACTGTTTTTTTACCAAGCTGCAGAAAAAACAATTCATTTGCCCAATTTTCAATCATTTTCATTCCTGATTAAATGCAATCAATGGCATTGCCTGGAAATCTGTTCTAATGTAATAACAATCATATCAGGGGATCACTGCTAATAACATCCTGTATTAAACACTATCAGAAATGAAGGTCAAAAGTTGTAAATTGAAAACAAAATAAGCATAAGAATTTTCAAGAAATGACATGTACTGTAAAATCACTATGAGGAATTATTTGGTGACTGACTGGCTCACCTCTAATTTAAATGACACTTGCAAAAGAATTACATAGTAAAATAATGCAACATTATCCTATTAATTCTGATAAAGATTAGTACTAGTCAGTCCATCAAGACAGCTTAATTAAAAATGATTTTTTTAAATTACACGATACAATTTAATTTAATTTATTTGACTTAGGCATCACCTGACCCCTAAATGACTCTAGACAACTCATTTCACAACGGAATAAATTATAGTATAAAATAGGTAAAAATAGCCTAAGATAAAATAGGGCACAAATCTTGCCAAAAATATAGGAAACATATATAGACCCGCACAAAGGGGCAATCCTACTATCCTAACCATGACCTAAGAAACCCATGACATTTCAACTTCCAGCTGACATCGCGGTGTTACCAGTCACAGGGAATGGAGCTCTCCATTCCTGTACTGGCTTCTCCCTGTTTGTGGGCTCCGAAAGGAGCCAAAGCTGCCTTGTTGGGGTGGCAAAGCTAAGGAGGGGGCACTCTGAGAGGTCACAGGAGAGATTGCAACTCTCCTGCTGAACCCCAGGCTTTTTTCTATCTATGTCATGGTGAGGAGAAGAGGCAACCTAAAGATGGCCACCACGAAGCTGAGACAGCCGAGAAATATCTAAGAATTATACTGGATCAGAGTCAATGAACAGTGTCTGGAACTGGGTGAGAAGAATCCTTTTTATTTAAAACTCAACCCCAAAAGAATATACAGGAAAAGAGAGGCTCATTGCTACTTTCAAAAGTGGAGGTTTAACATTTTGAGCATAATTTTAAAATTGAAGGAAAAAGAAGGGAGAAGGCAAAGCTTTTAAAAATACAGAAAATTGGATTTTTAAATTGGACAGGCATTGTTTCAGATAGGCATTTTAAAATGCTGGAACTATTTATTTTAAAAACTAACACTATCTTTATATTTTGGATTGTTATCTTTAAAATTGGATAAAACTGGTTAAGATTGAAATTTGACTTAAGAGTGCCACCTGCTGACAAAAGGAAGGCATAACACATTCCCAAAATCCTGGAAATCTCTAATATTGGCTATTAGAGATTTAAATGTGAGAACAAGAAAGACATTATTATTAAAGTGACTCCTGAATGCTTCAACATAAGACTGAATTTATAGAGGGATTTATAAAGGTTCTGAAAAATTTTTGGGACTATCCAGAGGAACAGGTCTTAGCTGTGGGATATAAAGCTTTGGGATATAAAGCTTTGGGATATAAAGCTTTGGGATATATTAGCTTTGGGATATAAAGATTCATGAATATTGAAGTTTTTGAGGTGACTTTTGTTTGAATATATGGTTTTTGGACTATTGGACAAAAAAAGGAACAAAATAAAATTAAACAAGATGCTCCATCAGTAAGAAATGAGTGGAATTTGGGAAGAAACAGAGTCGATAACTCAGAGTATTAAGGATACTTTGACAAGAAGCTATAAGGAGATTATGAATAAAATGCAGAGCACAGAGGAAGAGCTGGAAAACATGACACAAAGAACAAGGAGTGACCAAGATGCCCAGGAAGAGGAGGAGCCAATTGAAAGAGTAACTGAAAAAACAGAGACAAACTAACAATAAAACGAGATGACGAGAAGGAGATAAAAACAAAAATAATAATGACTGATGAAACAAGTGGAGGGGAGAGTATTTTAAGGAAATTAAAAGAGAAACTGGAGGAAGACTCTTTTGGGAGAGAAATAGGGGCAAGAGCAGATATCTTGAAAATTAGACAATGAAATAGGACCGAGAAGGGAGAAATATTTAAAATGATTGGTCAAGATGCTTTAAAGCAAACAAGAGATGATGGATAGAAAGGGAATATTTTAAAATATAATAATGGCATAGTTAAAAGTTAGAATAGGTATGGAAAATAGAGAGAGGGGGATTAATGGAACGCACATTTTTACATAATAAGATGAAGTAATAACAAGGGGGAAATCAGAATTTGAACGATGGTAGTATTAAGCATGTTTGAATAAAATGGTGATTGGCATAAAAATAACATATTGAAAAATTGAATAATTAAATAATGGAAGATTACAACTTAACATAAATATGTGTATTATAGAACTATATAAATCAGTTCACGCATTGATATGTATGTAAAAAAAAAACAACCTTAAAAAAACAGGATTGGCTCTTTGGCAGAGTCTCTTGAGTGTCTCGAACGCCTTCTGGCATTCAAGGGTCCATTTTCAGGGCTGATTTGGCTGGGGTTTCACTCCCCCTGCTCCAATTTTTAAAAGCTCAGTGATTGGGAGGGCGATTTCAGCAAAGGAGGAAACGAACTGTCTGTAGAAGTTAATGAACCTCAGGAAGCTTTGGAGTTGCTTACAGGTTCGGGGGTTAGGTCTAGGACAGCTTTGACTTTTCCTGGGTCCATTTCTACCCCCTCACTGGACATCTGATATCCTAAGTAGTCTGGGTTGGTCTTGTGGAATTCACACTTGGATAGTTTGGCATACAGATTTGCTGCTAGGAGTTTCTTGAGTACCTGGCGCACCAGTTTGATGTGCTCTTCCATGGTTTCAGTGAAGAAGAGAATGTCATCTAAATATACAAGGACTCCCTTGTACAGTGCTCATGCAACATCTCATTGATCAGTTGCATGAATACAGCAGGGGGGCCCTGGAGGCCGAACAGCATCACTTTGAATTGGAAACTCCCCAGCGGGCAATTGAATGCTGTTTTCCACTCATAGCCCTCCTTAATCCTCACCCAGTAATATGCTTCTTGCAGGTGTAGTTTGGTGAAGACTTTCTCCTTTGCAGATGAGCCAGCATGTCTTTCATGAGGGGGAGTGGGTACATATTTTCCATGCAGACAGCATTAATTCCTCTAAAATCCATGCATAGCCTCATAGTGTCATTGTTTTTCTCTTTGAACAGCACTGTCGCAGCCACCCTTGATTTCCCTGGCTGTATGAATCCCCTGGCCAGGTTCTTACAGATATACTCCCTTAGTTCCTTCATTGGTTGGCTCAGGATCACTCTG
Source organism: Oxyrhabdium leporinum (assembly GCA_032468155.1). Lineage (NCBI taxonomy): Eukaryota > Metazoa > Chordata > Lepidosauria > Squamata > Cyclocoridae > Oxyrhabdium > Oxyrhabdium leporinum. The sequence goes on from JANHFL010004823.1 coordinate 48,819, forward strand.
GGAGGTTTGAAACTACATGCCTGTCCCATCCCCTCAATGCTCACCATCTGACCAGGGAAAGTTGTCAGGTATCTCCATTCCATGGATTCATCCAACTCAAGGGGTCCCCTCGAGTGTGGGGTGAAGGTGGCCAATTCCCATGTGGATGTCAGTGGAAACTCCAGTTCAAGTTCCTGTATGGAACCCTGGTGCCTGAGGTCCTCATCCACCTGGTACAAGTCCCCAGTGGCTGGTGCCTCTGTCCAGACTTTTGGCCAGGTTGTTGCTGGGAGGGGGACCTCCACTAACGTTGTCTCCATCTGCAGGCTTTCAATGTGGGTCACACCAGCACCGGCAACTCTTTTTCCCTGTTTCTGCATCTCCATAGCCTTCCTTAAGTCTTCTCTTTTCCCTTGAAAGATTGGGTGAACAGCCAGGGCTCAGGACCCCAGAGAGCAGCTCCAGTTGGAGCAGAACATTAGAGGAGTTGGTTTAATTCAACATTCCAAGTAATGCATCCACCAAAAGCAGAACTCCGAGGCAGATTGATTCCTCAAAGAACATGTTTATTGGATACATTATATTGGCACAGCTAGTAAAAACCAACTCTAAAAGTTCCTGTGGTTTTTTCCCAATTAAAAGAGCAAATAATACCACCACCCCCAGCTGTCACCAGTCACATTGTCCAATGAGAGTAGCTGGGAGGCTGCTTCATCACTCCTCTCCTCCTTCACTTGCCACTTGTTGGGATGACCTTGATTCCCACAAGAAAACTTTATATTTTGACTGGTAGCCGGCTTATCTACTCCCCCCCCTCTTCCCCCTTTCAAGGTCCATGGCAACTATGAGGCAGGAAAAGTTGGCTTCGGCCAGATTCACTTCAGAGTTGACAACTGGGATATGATGTCTATAAACAGCAGTTAGCCAACCCCA
>JANHFL010004823.1:66198-80705 GCA_032468155.1 Oxyrhabdium leporinum
GGCAAAAGAGCAGTGGGAGAAAGACTAACTTCTTACGTCCTCAATGGCTTCTCCATTGAGTTTCTTTTTGGAAATCTAGCAGGGTGCATCAAAAATCCCCCCTTTCCTTCCCCTCCCAGCAGGTAAGTGATTGTTTTTGGGTGAGGTAGGGAGCGATTGTAAGACTGGCTGTAAAACTGCCACAGAACATTAAAAATATTGAGAACATTGAAACTGCCACAGAACATTGATCACATTACCACAGTAGCAGCCAGTAGCACTGAAACAGCCACAACTTTCCCAAATTGATTCCCTCCTGAATCATGGGTCCCAGATTTTGGACATATTATGTACATTAGCTCATTTGAGGTACCTTAGTTCAAAATAATGGTGACTTAATGATGCACTGTTTCACCCAATTAAAGGTCATGACAACTAGAATTTTAGTAGTATATAGATGTTATTCAACCCTACATATAGTCAGAATACACTCTTTAAGAATAAAAAAGTATACATAGCTCCAACCAATACATCTCCAAAATTTTCACAAGTATTTGTTACATAAGTGTTCATTTGTAATTTGCTGTATAACCACAATAAACAACAAACAGATTTCACATATTCTTGTCTTACTTGCTTCTTGCTCTTCAACCTAGAATCATACATCCTAAGTATTCCATTTATTTCTCATATATGCTTGACCTTATTGTTCTTATTGCAGCAAATATCAACCTTGTTCTTGCACAACATTTGATGATTCAAGCCTTTTCACTGTGTTATATGCTTTTTAATAAAATGGCATGACAATATTTCTCACATTTACACTTTTTTTTAAAGACCTGCTAAATAATGATGTATAGACTCCCTGCTTGGCAGAAAGCTGTACTGAATTTCTTAAATGTTGTTGATGGTCAATTCTCATATCCATTTCATCAAAAATGGATATCATAAAGCCAGTGATGCAATGACCACCCCTCCCTCTGTCCCCTGGTTGGGGAAATTGAAGCTGCTTCTAGCATTAAGATAATCAGAAGAATAAAAAGAAACATAGGCAGGATATGAAAGTGATACCATTGTATATTACAGAGATACTAGTCATATGTTTCCAAAAGACATAGGCCAGACTGGGGGAAAGGGGATACACAGTTGTGAAATCAGTCATTTCTTAGGTAGATTTTTTTTTTCTGCTGGTGCTGCTGTTGCAAGCAGGATTTTTCTGATAGCATTTTATTCTCAAAAGCTGGTTATTGTTGGATTCATCCCAAACAGAAATCCAATAAAAATACAGTGAAACTACATTCATCTCCTTGGATTTATAAAGCCATCTGAACTTAGACAGGCATGGCTTAATCTCTGAAACAAGGATATGCTACTGCGGAGATCAACCAGGTACTTAGGGAAAGCTGCCTTCACAGCAGAAAAAGTGCAGCCTCAGTTATTAATGTCTTATTCTGTTGTACTTTATCTATCCCTTTAAGACTGGAGAGATAGAATGCATGCTGGATAAATGGGGGAAGGAAGACAAATACATAAATATCCACTGAATAAAGTGTAGTCCTGTTTCAGACACTGGCATATTGGTTGGTATTATTTTATTATCATTTACTATTTTCATAAAAAGCAAGGTATCTTAACCAACATGGTTTACTTAATCTATAGAATGCAGGATCTAAGTGACCATTATTCAGAGTGAATATGCCAGGCACTAGGTTGAAGTATGGATATAATAACCAGTGTCCTTACATAGCATAGCAATACCACTTAGACTTATATACCACTCCATAGTACTTTAGAGCACTCTCTGAGCAGTTTACAATGTCAGCATATTGCCTGCAACAATCTGAGTGCCCATTTTACTGACCTCAGAAAGATGGAAGACTGAGTCAACCTTGAACCCATCAGGATCGAACTCCAGACTGTGGGCAGAGTTTGCCTGCAATAGTGCATTCTAACCACTGTGCCACTTGGGTTCTTGCATGATATCCTGATTAAACATCCTGCTTTTATATTATTTCAATCACACCAGGTAGTAAATAAGGTACTGAAGTAAAGGCCTTCTATTTCCACCATTTCTTCATGGCATGGACACAATCACTCTGAACCTGGTTTTAATGGAATCTATATTCAAGTAAGGCATGGTGAAGAATGATTCCAACAACCATTGAAACCATTAGCAACAACCAGACTAAAGGAGAAATGTGTTGCACTGTATAATCAAGTTGAAAAATGGCCCTAACTAACAAGGCTGATGGGTTTCAATGAAATCTAAGCAGATAGCACAACTAAGTTTGGCTTCAGCCCAAAGCCTTTCTCACTATTCAGTGCTTTTTTCCTTAGTACTAAGAAGGGCATTGTGCCAAGGGCACTTGACAGCAGCTAAACCACCTGTTGTATCCAAGGGGAGCCTGTTGCGCATATGCCTATGCCCAATATAGTACATAACTGACAAAAGTACAGGAGGATCTACATTATTAAGGTTCAGGAAGCAAATAGCAACAAATGCTCAGAGCCGTTGTTGTTCAATTCCCCTTTTTTTGTCTCAAATGTAAAAATACCATTGCCATTTGTCTGGTTCATCCTAGGAGTCACCAAGGGTTAAGCAAAGGGAAGATTATTAGGAGGTTTGCAGTCTTTACTTATTTCAGAAAATGGCTTCAGTACATCAACACAATTATTTTTAACACAGTTGCTATATACTTAGCAGCAGTTCCAGCATTTGGGAGGGAAGAAAAATCTTGCATGCTGAAATGGGGACTCCAGGAGCCTTCCTCCCCTCTTCCATGAATGCAAAAGCTAATGAACCCTTTCACCAGCAAATTTTATTCATGGAGATCACAAACAAAGGGAAAGCACCATATCTTTTCAGCATGCTTAACCAGCAGTTACACTGTTGTTGTTAGGCTAACCTAAGTGGCACAGTGGCACAATATTTATTCAAAATGTGCAGTATGTCTAGAAGAAGCAGGAAAATCTTTTTGGCTATGATATGGGAAAGATCACTGCCATTTTACTGAATATGTTCCCCTCAGTGTGTTCTTGCTGCTTACCCTAAAATCCCTGAGCAGACTTTTTACACTTTTGCTTGTCTGAATATCAATTAATGTTCCGAAAAACTGCTAACTGATTTTCTAGAATTCTTTTCCCCAGCCAGGAAAAAAAAATTCTTTTGCACCTCCTACCCCTAATAATTCACAGGATCTGTTATAATTTCCTCCATACCTCAGGACACTTTATTGCCAACTGAAAGGAATGCTTTAATTGGCTTAATTAGTTAAATATCTTTGCAAAACTCTAACTTCTCCCATCCCTGGTCTGAAAAAGCCCAATGGAGCATTTGTTGAAATATGAGATGCCATCATGAAAACTAATGTTATGCCCAGCAATTGCATTGCTTTGAATTCACCCTAGCCCATTCATGAAAGTGTAAAATGAAATCATTCCTGAGCTTCCTCAAATGCTATGTTTACCTTTATCTCTGTTCTAGCTTGCTCAGAGATTCAAAATAGCTGTCACAAAACAATGTAGTGTTTTCCTAACATAATTTTATGTTTCATTTCCTGTCAAGGGTAAATAGAACTCATGTTTTGCCTTTCTTATATAGAATGTATTTAAGTTACAAACTATTTTAAACTGAAAAAACATGATTTTGACAAAGTGGTTCAAAACCACAGCACAAATAGGAAAGCGGCTCACAGCTATTTTCCCCAAACTTTGCTTTCTTGTGAAAAACTGCCTGTTGGGCCAGATTTATGAATGGTTTCCCTGTATTAAAAATAGCAAATGGTGCAGTGAAGTGGTTGGGAGTGGAAGAAATACATATCTTTATATGTACACTGGTATTTTAAGTTTTGTCTCTTACGGCTTATCAGATCCCAGCTACAAAAATATAAATGATGTACACAGCAGTCAAGACTCTTCTGTGCTATGCAGCCATCCAGTGAGCCCTGTTTTGATGACTGTTTCAGATGTAAGGTCCTATCATTCATAACTCTCATACTTTGCACAACAAGGAATTGCATTTGATTAGCAGACTTGAATCATCATTTGCTGAGCTTCCAGCTCTTGGCTTGATTTCTGAGAGCCACTTTTTTCTGCTACTTTACCACGATTGTTCCAGGTTATAAAATCCTTAATCTTTTGCCTGCCACTCCTTACTCCTTCCTGACCAAGAAAGCAAATGTTTTCTTCTGAAACTCTCCATAAACGATAGGATCTATTTTACTCCTGGGGCGGTCATCCAGAGGCAAGACTTTGTAGCATGTGGACTTTCACACTGAGGTAAGGTTTCCATCCACAGTCACAGGAGCTGGCAAGCTCTAAGTCAGAGCATTTTCCCAGACCACAAATGGATTGGAGAATCGGGTTAAACTCTCTCAGCAGGCGCCAGTAATATCAGCTACTCAGAGATCATAGACTCTCTGTCTCTTTAAGCATCTCTGGCATGGCAACCGTGCCTCCACTTCTCTGTTCACAGCAACAACAATATTAATTTGGAGAGTTTCCAAATTGTTAATTGTTCTGCAGAGACACTCTTCTGAAAGAGAAAAATCAGAAAGCCATGTTATGCAGACCTATGGCTGTCAATATAAAGGCAGATTTCAAAAACAGACCCGATGCCCAGCCTTTTTTAGCTTTTCCTTATGATAGTGCTGAATTTATGTTTTTGTCTCAAAGCCAGGCTTCCATTCCATTCGTGATTTCTATTCTTTTTTTTTTCAACCACAAGAAAAATAAAGAGAGCAATCAGCCAAAGCTTCAGTCGTACTAGTGTGGCTGCAATCTTGACCTTTTTTATTATAGCCTGTGGACATCTCTGTTGTCTTTTTGGGTCCTTTCTGAATTTCCTAGTCTAGATTGCGATCCTGAGATTCTAATCCCAGATACTAACATGTTTTCATCCTGTGTAGCTACTAACCCTAGTTTTTGTTTTGATAATGTTTTATCACCTTTGTTTTATACTGGTCACCTTTTTGTTTCCTGTTATTTTTGTACCTTATAATTCAATCTGGGATGTGCTTAGAAATATTTCCTTGACTCTATGTGTGTGTGTGTGTTTGTGTGTGTGTGTGTGTGTGTGTGCGTGTGTGTGTTTGAGGCCTTCATACATGTAAATTCTCTTTATATATGCAATATTATTAATATCAATGGAAACGTGATACTATGTGTAGATATATGACATAAACATGGATCAAGGGAGAATGATACTAAATACCATAAGCATGACTTTTACCACATCCTGTGCAACAAAACTGTATGGATATATTTCATGCAGCCACCATAAGTAAAGCTTATTTCAACATTGATTTCATATTTTTAATCACTACTCTATATCATAACTGCCAGTCTATGAAAATAGGAATGTGGCAGATAACTATTATTGTTGCCTAAGAAGGAAAAGTATTGTTCAAAATCCAAACACTAAGTAAAGAAATGAATGATCCAGTAGTTTTTTCTCTTCTTTCTCATTTCCTTGAATAATATACTGAGGCCTTCTTAAGTTATATAAGCAGAAAGTTTTGATTTTTTTTAAGGTGGGAATTTTAAATATATACCTTATAGATAATTCCCCTAGCAGAAATTCTTTGGATGATATAATTTTTCATTAGCACCAGGTATTCAACCACAGTACATCTTTGGAAAACTGTAAATAACTTTGCCATTAAGAGTTTTGCTCCTGAGTGATTTATTATTTTTATGTATGTCGCATAAAGTTCTTCCCATGAGAGTTGTTGAAGTATAACATCCCAAAAATATAACATACTCTACTTTTAATATCAAACGAATTTCATTTAGGGTTACTTGGTATATTACTTGCTATTTCTCAAAAACCTATGGAAACTTTAGATTTGCTATTTTAGATAGAAGAGTTGGGCAAAATAGAGAGAGGACTTCCTCCTTTCCTATGTTCCGTCATGATCCCATAATCTTTCAGTGCTTTGCTGAAATTTTGGGCTCAATTGCTGTCATAAATTAGGGACTACCTGTAATTTTGCAGCCATAGAATAAGCATTTTGTCACAACAAGACATTAGGGCTAGTTAAATTTCAGAGCTAAGACAGAACTTTCAGTGTAGCAGAAATTAACATTGTACTATCAGATGTACCATGTACACTATTTTCACTGACTCGGGAAACTATTTTCTTTCTCTTCCTTTATGGGTTCTGCTTCTTTACATAAACCAAATGTCAATCCTTCAGACACAGATTTGGAAGGTCAGTCTTGTTTGCCTTGGAACACCTTAATCACTCTCACTTCAGAATTATGATACGCTTTCTGATACCGAATTAGTGGCATTTTTAGAGCAATGCCGTTTCCCCATGTTTATTACTGGATATCCATAGGTCAGGCTTTGCTATTTATTTTTCATTACTACTATTATAAGAAAGCATTACTAATCTGGTCTAAAATGAGAAATCTGCTGCATAACTCATAAAAGCTTCTAAAACCATAATCCATTTGAATCCTTCCAAATACGAGGTAAGCCACTGCAGTACAGGAATCAATGAAATTCACAGTGGAACAGTGGAGCAATTATTACATTTTTTTTGTCTAAAGTACCTTAGGCTTTTGATGATTACTGAATAGCCTTGCTCTTTTAAGTTACAGCCAACAGTAAGGCTTTAAGATGAACTGGATTGCGGACAAATTGTCATATAACGTATGTTGACAGTTTAATAACATGGGTTACTATCTTTCATTTTCTTTATGATGTAATACATCTTTATAGGAGTCTCTTGAGAGCTCCAGCATTATTTTCAAGACTCACAGAATTCAATAAACCAAACTACTCCAACTAAGATTTTGGAGATGTTCCTGAAAAATAAAGAAGCTTTATAAATATGAAAGCTATTTTCTTTAGATATGACTGTTTTTATGAATCTTGCATATTATTAGATGTTTTAATATAGGACACTTCAATCGTTCATTAGTTTGTTCTCCTTTTCAAAGGTTTTTTTTTCCCCTTTCCATCAGCTAAATATAAATGGCTATATTTTTCAGAGGTGGGGCTGGGGATTTCTGCTTTAATTAAAACAACTTACGAATGTTTCCATTTTGATTTGGAGGGGTTTCATTACGCAATGAATGAAGACTTCATCAGAATATGAATAGATCAATACAGAATATGAATAGATTCACACACACGCACACACACACATACTTTTTCAAACAATACTACCTGTTTCAAAGGTAGGCTCAATCTTAAATGACCAGATTCCCATTCATGTAACAGGGCTTCTTCTCACTTTCTGTCACCATCTGCATGTCTCCAAATTCAACTTCCTCCATCTGGAACAGATTTGGAGATGCCTTGTAGGTAGGTAGGAATAGGACTTCATTGTGTTGGCAGATGGCATTCCACCACCAGGTACAATCTGAACATTTTCTGTTTTTCCCCATATTCATATAATATTTGCATAAAATGAAAATGACATGTCTCATTTTCATATGTTTATATTTATGTCTGGCGAAAGGTGATTATAGTTTTGCATACAAAATGATATTTTTAAGCACTCTAACCCAATAAAAATCATTAAAGTAGATAAACCAAAACTGATCAACTTAGGGAGTGAATTACAGATTTGGAGATAATATGTAAACATCCTAGATTTATGACTTACTGTAACTATTGATTTTGATCTTTCGGAATATGCTGGCTGAATGCCTCTCTCAGCAGAGTCCTTGAAATATATAATCCACTGGGCTATGACAATCTCATCATAAAATTCCATCAAGAGTACATGCTTACAGACACTTGGTCCATATTATGGAATATCAATAAATAATGGGCAACGGTTCATGAGCAAAAGTTATTAACCCTTTTTATTTGGCATATAGTTTTTCTGTTTCCCCAGACAGGTCCTTGGTGACACTCTAATTTTATTATGCACACACACATACACACAGAAACACATAGCATGTGTGGCACAGGTCATATATATTGAAGTTAATTAGCCTGAAGATTTGGCAAGGTAAGTGTGGAAATGTATTTCCAACAGCAAGCTAAAAAGCAAGAGAATCACTGAATTCTCATATTACCTTCACCCTATTTGTACAGGTGTTGAAAACTAAATAATAACTTAAAGATATTTAAGAATCAACGCTGTATGAAATCAATACTAATGTTAACATGAACCAGCACACTATTTTAAATAACATATTTTAATGATGTAATTTAAGCAAGAGCTTATAATAACCACCAGGGCAGTTGTCACAGAAATGCACTTTATCCTTTATGTAATACCTTATAATTCACATATACAAAGTTGGATGTGGATACTAGTACACAGACATGATTAAGTAAAATGAATTTGTCAGGGTGCACACAGCGTGACTAGGTGAGACAACCCAGGAGCAAATGCAGCACACAGGCTTGTATTTACATAAAGTGGTTTTTATCCCTAAAAGCATATATACATATAAGTACTTTTATACAGGAGCACTCAGTAACCAGCTACACCACGGAAGCACACATGGAGAGAGAAAATGACAAAGTCTGCCTTATATTGTAGCCTCTTAAAGTGGTGATTCATTGCTACTGTTGCATCATCATTATAACATTATAGTATTACAGCATTACAACCTTACAGCATCTGGTCAGCTGTTAAATTATCATTACTCTGACAGAATTTCTTCATGTCTCCACAAAGTAGGCCTTCTACCCTCCTAAGACTCTATTCAAAAGAACAAACATAATCAGATTTGTTGAATCACATTTTTTCCTCTTCTCCATTACCATCTATCTCGTTCACCAAGCTACCTAACCTTCTCTGTGACTGGGGCTTGGAAACCAATTGTTGAGAAATGTACTTTGAGCAACCCAATTGAAAGCAACTAGATTTGGATCAAGCTACAGAGTTATAAAGGGAAATGACTTACTATAGTTAAATTAAAGGTAGTTCAAGAAGAGAGTTCACCAAATATCTGTTGTTACTGAAGTACAAAACAAATAGACATTTACCATAGCAACAGCTCCTTCAATTACATAGATTAAATGCCAGGTAGTATAGGGGTGGGAATGGAAACCCCAAAGTAGAAAAATTTTAGATGATTCTATTATTTAGAGATTAATTACATATAATATCTATAAAAATGAGTAGTTCTGAATTTTTCCATTCTGTTTGGATTTTTTCACCTATTCTTTTTGTTCCTAATTTAGTTTCACTTTCCTATGAATATAACAACATGAAAGAAAGTGTTTTGGCATGTAGATGAGTACCATTTCTCATACAGTATTGTTCAAAAATACATTGAAAACATCCTTGACAACCCTATAATTTAGCCCACAAGATTGCCTGCCTCTTTTTGCCTTGTCAGCATAGATTCCACATTAAACCATTCTGCTGCAAGCTTTCTATGCTAAACTACTTTCACATCCTTTGCAACAGGATTTCCCCCGGGCCCACACTGGAAACTTTCCAAGGCCCTCAGGCTTATGTCTAATTGGCATATGCATTTAAATAAAGTAGTTATATCATGAAATAGAAATGCAAGCCCACAGCCATGACATTTGCTCTGCTGGAAATGCTCATTGGAAATCATTATTTCTTAATCACAAAAAAACATAGTAAAGTGGAGGGGGATGACATAATGACAGCCCTTTAGATATTTAAAGTTTGAGGGGAAATCATTACATTCATTATATTATTCTATTTTTAATCATTTGAATTTTGTTTCTGTGAGGATGAAGACACCATATAAACAAGAGCCAGTGGGGTTGTGGGAAATAAAAACATGTTGTGTTGTCCAACATACAACAGGTAGTCCCTGTCCTTCAACCACAATTGAGTCTAAAATTTCTGTTGCTAAGCTTGAAGTTGTTAAATGAATTTTGTTCATTTTACAACCTTTCTTGCCATAGCTGTTTAGTGAATCACTGCAGTTGTTAAATTAGTAACATGGTTGTTAAGTAAATCTGGCTTCCCCATTGACTTTGCTTGTCAAAAGTTCATAATAATCATAATATGAATCCATCATAAATATGGGTCAGTTGCCAAGCATCTGAATTTTGATCACATGATCATCAGGTTACTGTGAAAACGGTCAAATATCATTTTTTTTCAGTGCCATTATAACTTTAAACAATCACTAACCATTGTAAATCGAGACTACCTGTAACAACTATTCCATCAAGCAGGGTTGTTTCCTGAAACCTGAAATGAAGCTGCTTAGTTATAAACAAAGTATGAACCTAAGGCAAAAACATTTTTTAATCATTTAAAATAAATTATTTAGATAATATCAATTTTCTTTTCTTTTTTCTGAACTCCCTGCTTTACTGCTTTTCTTCAGTCAATTCACCAGTGGACCATCTCATTATTCTTGTTATCCTTGAAATACAAGAAGCAACTAGCAAACACTTGTCAATCTCACTCTAAATAGACAAAGCTGACAAAGCTAGTTGAAAAAAAATGTTTCAGTATTCAACAGTCCATTTGCAGACTGGATAAACAAAAATGTCCCTCAGAAAAATGAGTAGTTCAAGAGATTATTATTATGGTTGATTGTACAATCAGCCAGATGTTTAGAGTATGGTATTTTTATCCACTTATTGAGTCCTTCCCAAGACCTGGGATAGACAGGTGTTGTTTGATAATATTAAAGGTATTATTGCAGGATGTAAATTGTTTTAAGAAAAGCTGCCTTTTACAATTGATTGATGGTGATATTGTCAATGCTAAGGTTGTTCTAGTATTACTCTAGATGTTTTGAAATTGCACCCAGTGCACCTACTATTATTGGCACTATCTTTGCTTTCTTTTGCCACAGTCATTCTAGTTTCATTTTTATGTCTCTGCACTTTGTGATTTTCTCCAGTTCTTTTTCTTCTATTCTGCTGCTTCCAGGTAATGCAATCACTACCATCCAAACTTTTTTCTTTCTTATCAACAATTGTGAAGTTTGGGATGTTATGTGGCAAGTGCCTATCAGTTTGAATTCTAAAGTCCCAGAATACTTTAGCTTCATTTATATCATTTTGGATTTGTTTGTTTGTTTTTTGTGATCTCACGTTCCTGGCAGACAAATGGCATTTCTTGCAGATATTCTAATCCACTATAGTTGCTAGTTTGTCATAATGTTGTTTATAATTGGTCAGTGTGATCTTTGTGTAGCAGCTAAGTAGGTGGTCCACTGTTTCTACAGCTTTTCAGAGGCAGCAATTGCTGTCTATTGCTGTCTTCTTAATTCTCACTTAGTATACACTTATTCCTAAGGCTTGATCTTTTGCAGCCAGAATTAGCCCCTCTGTCTATTTCTTCAATTTTCTTGCTCTTAACCATTTTCGGGTCTTGTTATTTGCTTTGCCTGCTTTAAAAAACCCCCCAGAAAAAACGTGCTGGTCATTTAATACATTGCCTTGCCAGATCTCACTTTTTTTCTTCATCTGGTCTTTCATGTGGGCCAGCTTAGTCTCTCCAGTATTCAGTAAGCCTTCATGGTACTAGTTTCAGAGTAATTTCTTCATTGTCCTTCAAATAGTCTTCCAATGCCCTTCTTCCTCTTCAGCTGTCTGGTATCCTTGCAACATTCCATGTCTGCCTGTTTTCCTCAGTAAATAGAATCTGTCAACATTGCTGAATGGATGAAGAGCATGATTTAGTGTCATTATTTTTCTTGTCTTATCTAAGGCTTCTATTTCTGCTTGAGTTCAGTGTACTATTCCAGCTGTAAATCTAATAACTGGAATTGTTCAAGTGTAATTGCCTTGATTGTATTTTCTCAACTGAGTTTCAACTTCTTCACTCTCATGATGTATTCACTTCTATTCCTCTTGACTTTAGTGTGCTTGATGTTGTCAGCTTGAAGAATGCCCAGGTATTAGTAGTGATCATCTTCATCCAGATTCATGATGTTTCCATAGGCCATCTTGATTCCTTCAGTTTTCACTATTTTTTCCTTGATTGATGGTGAACATGTCCAATCGAAATTCTATTGCAAAATCTTGACTGTATATAGACAGGGTTGAACAGCAATTCTATTTCAGGTTGTATTTTCCATACAACTTTAGATCATCCATGTAAAGGAGGTAGGATAACATGACAGATATTTATGATGTTTGGTAGTAGTTCCAGCAAGTTAGCATACAAATAGAAATGTTTACATTCCAAAAATGTTTACATTCCAAAAATTCTTTACTTTCTCAATATTTTATTTATCTCTGAACATTTTAAATTATGATCACATAAATACTTTATGTCCACCAAATTCATGAAATATGATCAAATCTTTGCTATTTTTATCATTATTTTACCCATAAAATATTGTATGTTTTCTACAGCGAGGGACTGTTGTTTGTCTGCATTGAATTAGATGACTATCTGGTTAGTGTTCCTTAGCTGGAGCTTCATTTAACTAGTTAGATACTTCATGAAACACGTCACTTCTCAACTATTTATGTCTGCACTGAAGGCTTAATCAGTTTTTAATGCTGAGCTGCTATGTCTGCCTCTGCCTAATCAATGTCATCTGCCTATTGGTGGCTGAATCATTCATTGCATGATGAATAAATAAACTGAATTAATAAGTGCTTCCTTCTTCCAATGAGAGCAGCTGGAAAAAATAGTATCATGCAGATAGAAATGACTGCTGGCCACAGGCCAGTTGCCTGTTGTACACATGAGTTCACTGGGAAAATTCAGACAGCCCATGTGGATTAGCCATACTTGAATGTATTGCAATGAAATAAAAGATTCAGAATTCAGATGCACAAATCAAGCTAGTATCCTATCTCCTTTGCATGTGTACATCTCAGCAAAAACTCATATTTTTCCTTTATTTTGAACATATTTTAATTAGGAATTTTAATTACAGTACTTTAATTACAAACTAAACTTAGAAAAAAACAAGATAATGGAAAGAAAGAATAAAAAGTGTAGGAAAAAAGACAAAGAAGTCAAAGAACTAATATAATAAAGAAAAATAAAAGAAATACATACAGAAGTAACATCCAACCTTCACCAGAAGCAGTATAAACAAATTTAATAATTCTTTGCCCACTATAATATTACAAATAGATATCTCTTCTTTCCATATCTCATCTCTTATCTGTAACAAAATCCATGAAACTTCAACTTTTCAATTCTGGCTTCAGCAAAAAGTCCATTAAGGGGAACATTGCCAAAAAGTGCCTATTTTTACTTTCATCAAATAAACCAATGTTATATTCCTTTCATTTATTTCTATCATCTTTAATTCAATCAAACCTTGTCACAGGATTTGATTTATCTTCCATTCTTCTTTATTCAATTGCACAGATTTATTTCGGGCTTTTACATGTTTCTTTTGTAAATCCAGTAAGAAAACATTGTCAAGGTCATTCTCTTGGTTTATAATGTGTTATTTCCCTTTAAATTTTCAAAAGTTTGGTCAACTTTGTTTTGTTCCTGTAATAAAGTTGTATACACAGTAAAAAGCAAGGACTCATAATTTTTTCTTCATATTCAGCTTCAGATCCATAATATTTGTAAACAGTGATTCCATTAAATAAGTACACACAATATTTTGCCTGGTTTTGGCACATTGTTGCAAACTTACTATTAAATTAATATTTTGATAATGTTTCCCTTTTATTCCTCCTTCTCTTTTTTTGTTTGTGATTTTAATATGACTAGCATTTCACGTCATGCTGATCAGTACCAGACTAATTCTTTCTCATAGAGCTCTGCAGATTAGCTAATCAGGTTGCTCTAAGTAACTGACAGAGCTCATTAGCATCATGTGGCTCTGCTTACATGCCACCCGCCAGGCAGAATGCTAAGAGATAAAACAGAACGTTGCCCTGTTGGACCCAGAGACTAATATGAAATAGATAAGATAACACCCATTTCAATTAGAATTGAAATGGAGTTTTGTGTAGCTGTGTCTGTTTTCTTCATGCAATATGGCCACATTGAAAGAGGCGATAAAATAATCTTACTTAGGAGAAAAGTAATATTATTTTCTTTAGAACCTTTTTAATCCACCTTTATTGTTTTTATAAATAACTCAATGTGGCAAACATGCTTAATACTATAGCCCCCGCCTATTTTTCCGACATCAACAATTCTATAAGGTGAGTTGGACAGAAGGAGTGACAGCTCAAAGTCACCTAGCTGGCTTTCATGCCTAAGGTGGTATAGAACTCACAGTTTCTGGCTTCTAGTCTGGTGCCTTAAAAACTGTATTTTGATCTTTATAATTTTCTGAATTAGTATATTTATTTGTATCCCTCCCCTTTCTTTGGCTCTTTTACATATCTACCATTCATAAAAATGTCCCTTCATTTTGTTCAAACATTCAAAGAACCTTTATACATTCTAGACAATTTCTGTGGTGGCTAATACCAATCATACATCATGCTATAATTATTTTCTATAAAGCTAGAACTTAATGTAAATTTCAATCCTTTCAACTACATTTTTTTCTATTAATCCATTTGTATATTTAGCCAAATTTTAGCCAATTTTATCATACTTTATTTTATTTATTTATTTATTTTTACATTTATATACCGCCCCATTCCGAAGACTCGGGGCGGTTTACAGCTTATA
>JANHFL010004823.1:96699-107571 GCA_032468155.1 Oxyrhabdium leporinum
ATGCCACCCACCCTATATATGTCACCCTCGCCACACGGCCCAGCTAATCTCTGTGCCTCACCTCTCCGCCTCGACCACTCTGCTCACCGAAGGTAAGCATGCCACCCACTTGACCTTCACCTGAGGTTGGGGCCCAGGAATGTGCCATTCCCCAGCTCCAGCCTTGCTCTGGAGCCTCCACCCAATCATCCTTCACCTAGGCCAGGTCAGGGAATGCGCCATTCCCCGGCTCCGGCCTTGCCCCAGATGGAGCCTCCGCCTGCATGCTGCTGCCCCCTCTCTCCTCAAACTATGGTCTCCTGGGCCGAAGCAAATTATTCAGCCTGCGGTCTGCCATGCTAGGCCGAAGAGCTGTGGGGTGGGGGACAGCGTGGGTGTAGGAGGGCTGAAGCGCTTTGGGAATGGAGCGGATGGTTCTTTTTACCTTTAAGAAGATCCATCCAGAAAGCGCTGCAGTGGAGATGTTGCAGCCGCTTCTTCTGTCCCTTGCCAAGCCTCGGTCACTCATGGAGATGCTCCATGTGCTCTCCGGGTCGTCAGATGCTTCTCTCCACTACTGCTCTTCCTGGCAGAGCATCTTGTGCAATTTAGCAGCTGTGAGATGCTGCTTTGGGTCCTTTAAGTCCCATCCAGAAAGCGCTGCGGCTGAAAGAAACAGCATTCAACATGGCTGCTGCTTCTCTGTGCCACAGCGCTTTTGAGAAGGGACTTAGAGGAAAACACAGCTGATAAATTGCACAAGATGCTGTCCAGCAAGAGCAGCAGCACCGCAAAGAGAAAGAGCCGCTGCCCCAGAGAGCAGAGATGGAGCAGAGCAGGCCCTGAAAGGCTGCTTGGTCGAGCCTTGCCGAGTGGCTGAAGCCATGCACATCTGCCCCACCTTGCCGTGAGTGATGTCGATTTGGCCATGCCCACTCAGTCACATGACTCCCCCTCACCATGCCATGCCCACCCATAGGTGACAAAGAAATTTAGATTCTACCACTGTAGGTATCAAATATCTTGCTACCTTCAGGACCACATTCTCCCACTAGGGTCAAATTGACCAGTTTTAACTTACCAGAGAAAGCATCTCATAGTTCCCTAATTTGGGGCGGTGAGGGGAAAGTGACTGAGACTCAGAAGTTCCATATCTCAGTAACAGTTTCATTCCTCTGGAATGGCCGTCCAGTGACCTCCATTTTAACCAATTTTCAAAAGCAGCTGAAAACAAAGCTTTTCTGGGGGCAGTTGTCAGTGATGGCATAAATGAGGCTGATTTATAAATTTATTATTTTAAATCAGTACTTGGTGTTTTAATTGTTTTTTACATTTCTTCTAAAGCACCAAGACCCAAGGATGCTTTTTCAAAAAGCAATGGGACTTTCTTTGTTTTCACTTCAAGACATTTTGCTTCTCATCCAAGATTTTTTTTCAGTTCTGAAGTCTCTGAAGACCGTGGTGGATTATGCAAATCACCATCATCCATACCTGGTCTAAGTAATTTGTACATGCATTCATCTATATATTTATTTGGTGTATTTCTTCTGCACATTATAACAGAAAATTTATATTAAATGCTTGTTTAGTAACAAAGTTCCAAGTAAATATTTCTTAACATATATTGTAATTGTTTTAGTAGCTACCAAATCTATAAATCTATGTTAATTCAAGATTAACTGGTCAGGTTACTTTAGTATAGGATCGATTTTTTTAAGCATTAGTTTTGCTAGGTACAATGACAGAGATACACTGATATGTAATTCTTAATAAATGGCATATTTAAAGCTTTTAGCTAAGTAAAATTTCTAGAAATCTGCTATTTAACTGGGGAGTCAAGAGACTTAGGCAAAATATGTACATCATGAAAGAAGTATCTACAGATCAAAAGCACAAATGGTCTTTCATGAAATTTTATAATGAGGCAAATGCATGAGTGTAGCTCCTAATTAATCGAAGCATATGTTAAGTCAAGCAATCTGTTAAGAATCTGAGGAATTCAAGTGAGTTATTTTTATTGCTGTTTTCTCTTTCTTTTCTCACATTCCAAAATCAAGCCCAGCTGAGTTCTGTATTTTCCAGGCTTTCTATCTCATATGTCATATTTCTGGCACTACAGCCAATTTTTCATTTAAGCAAACTGGAGTATACAATTGTAAATCTAGTCACATTTAAAATGTTCTGCAAGTAAACAATGCTTCAAGAAGAGAAAGGATTTGTTTTTTTTACCACAGTTGATCTGTTTCCTTTAAGTGATTGCTCATTTAAAATCATATATAGAATTAGGACAAGAGGAGGCAAGACCTATGAACCTATGAACTAATATCCACCTGCAATTCAGTGGCTAGGACTTCAAAGGTGATTTGCTCACAGATGTCAAAATTAAAAGGGCGGAAAGACATTTTTCTTTTGAGTTCATTAAATACTTTAAATGGATGATAATATCCAATACCATCCAATCAAAAAAAATGAATGCATTTGTAACATGATTGTTCATTATTTAAAAACGCATTACCAGAATTGACAAATGTTCTAAATTTTAACCTTTTTGAACAATCATCTTAAGCAATTAATTTTAACAATATATCAAATGGTCAAACAAACCAATCTAGATTTAAATCTCTATGTTATCTAACAGTAGTGACTACAGATATAAAATCAGGGCTTAACAATGTTCCTGAGTTTACTAATCTAAGGAATATTTATAATAAACTTATATGTGTATATCATAATGGATTTTAGATGTTTAGGCACCTACCCTTCTCCGCACTTCACCCCAGACACCCACCTCAGCTGATTCACAGCCAGCTTTCCTCCTTCGCTGGCCCTTCCTGGTGATTCTCCACAGTCAATGGCCCCCTGGCCCTCTGCCCCCAGCCCTTCATCCCTGACCATTCCCCCAGGCACTGTTTGACCCAAACATTTTGCTGCACGGGACAAATAGCTGCCAGTCAATCGGGTGGTGGGCAGAAGCAATGGTGCTGCGGGGACAGTGTGTGATTGGCAGTGGGTGGGGAAATTGTGGGGGCTATGGGGGCAGAGTGCGGTGCAAGGTGATCATTGGGAGGGGATGGGGAAGTGAACTTGGTGGAGAAATAAAAAAATCAGTCAGATGCATTTCATCTGGCAGAGCCCCTGCATTGTAGAGGTCCAACAGGGGAGCGGGGGTGGACAGGAGCTAGGAGGAAGGGGGGGGCCTGAAACCAGACTGATGTGAACAGAGAAAAAAAGGGGGAGGAACTATAAAAGTTATGAAGTTGGAAGAAATAATTTATGCCTTCAAATCCAACCCTATTTCAGTGTAATAATCTAAATTAAAACATCCCTAACAGCTGTCCAACATTTAGTTGAGCATAGCCAATGAATACACCTTTCTAGTTATGAACTGGAAATCAACAAATCATGTAATTCTTAAAAATATCAGCCCTATTTATCACAAACCATGTGATGTGTTTTTGGTACACATACAATCTTATATAATTTTCTTTGAGTGTATATGCTGATACACAGTAATTGTTCATTAGTTCATTAGAATTATCAGCAAAATAAACATTACATTAGATAACATATCTTGCTAATCTGAGTCTAAGATCGAACCAATTAGACATGCATTCAAGAAAGCTTTGGATGTGATCTTCAACTATCAGCCATAGGCTTCTATGGAAATTATTTGTAATAGCAAAGATTTAAAACAGTAAATCATTATTTGTGATGTGATAGAATGGAAATAAACCAGTTTGGTGAGGTGGCTAAGGCATCTGGTTAGTAACCAGGACAACAGGCAATTCTAGCCCTGTTTTAAGCACAAAGTCAGCTGGGTGACACTCTCGGCCCTAGGAAGGAGGCAAGAGCAAATCACTGCTAAAATCCTTCCAAGAAAACTGCAGGGACTTCTCCAGGTAGTTGCCAGGAGACAACATTGACTCAAAGGCATACACACAGAATGGAAATAGTATTTCCATTCTTATCATTACTAATATATTTTGAATTAACATCAAAGTGTTCTTCTTTCATGAAATCACTTAGTCTTTTATAGCATGTGTTGGCAAATGTTTAACTCCCAAGAGCCCTGCAGGACAAATGAACTTGTTAAGTCTGAGCAGAGTCAGCAGTGAAAATCTTTAGGACTGGCCTCTCTGTCTGCCCCTCTCTTGTGTACGAAGTCACCCCAACTTTTCCCCTTGTCTAAACCCTCTCAAATATCCACACACTCCAGCCCAAACATACCTCTAAGCCTCACACCTGAAGGGAATTAAATAATTAAATAATGAGTAATGGAAGCCCTCCTTTCAGCACAAGGACAAAAGCATGTCTTAAGAACTTTTCCAAAAGCAGCAAAAAATAAATAAAAAATCAAAATAACATTAAAACATTACGTGGCTCAGCGCTAATGTTTATACAACTTTTATGTAAAAGTAAACATGCATTTAAATTAAGATACTGAACATTACATATGTAATAAAAGCAAAAGAATTCTGCATATTATTAAAGTGGCAGAAGCTCTTACCAGCAATAAAAGTCAGGGCAAAAGCTAATAAGAACCAAATGCCTCCCATATGTTGCACTAGGTCCAAACTTCAGAAGGTCATATAAAGTGAGTCCAACTAATAAAACTCAGCATAATGCCAAACACTTTCATAATATGAGAATGTATCTGAAGCTCCAAACTGCCAAAAATACTAATAACTCTTCAGAAACTTAAATATTTTTATTGCGTCAGCTAGAGATCAAAATCAACATTATTCTCGGTGTTTATTATAATCTCTCTGAGTTTGATGAGCAGACTTTTTAAAAATGTGAATAACAGCTGTCCATATCACAATATAACATTTGAATAGCACAAGGTTGTTGTTGTGGGGAAAATAGGAGGAGGAGAAAGAGTATGGGTTTGTTCAAAGCCTTGAGTCATATATAAAATAGATGAGATCAAAAACTAGGAGGGGAAATGATGCAACCTCTTTTGACTTTGAATATATTGCTGCAATTTTAATTACATCTTGGAAAATGGAAGGAAATGTTTGTTTCTGCTTTACATGGTAACATGGAGCTTGCCCAGTAGTTCAGTTACTTGAGCAGATGCCTTTAATTTCTCTCACATCTACAGAAATCTGGGCCAACTTCTGTTCTTGTCCTATCATACTAAGTGTTTCTTCTTTATTACTAGACAAGGGCCACAAATTAGCCAGCAATTTACTTTAGGCTTAATATACTGGCAAGGTTGTATGAAAGGGATTTAAATTGCCCCTGAATAATATCAGTCCTACTGCTATTAATTTTCACTTTTTTACTGCATACTTTAGCTACTACGTGACCTGTGTTGTGTAATGGCAGTTACACTCCAGGGATTAGAGATTAACAACATGTTCTCAGAGTGGTTTATTTTACAATTGCTGGGAAATAAAAGCTGATGAAAATGAGCCACCGTTGAATTACTCTGCCTACACAAAACAATATTTTTATCATTGATGAAAAGCTTTTATTTTCTTCCTTGTTCAGAAATGTAAGTGTTCTCTTGTACTGTTAACACAACACAGAAGAGACATGGTCTTTTGTGGAGAACAGAGAGAAGGAATACTTAGAATATTTCAGCACGTTATTTGTTGCAAACTTTTTGAAATTAATTTAATCAGTTGAATCAGTTCTGGATAATTAATACACAATTTAGATCTCAAAAACATCAGCAAATTAATGGTGGTTGTTCTCAAGATGAACTAAAATCAGCTAGTCCATTTTTAGGAAAAGACAAACATTGTTATGCTGGTTTGATTAAGAAAATATTACATAACCCCATGCCAAGTATCTGCATTTCTGGGTATAAGAAAAAGATGTGTTGGTTGTGAATTTGTTATTGCTAAATTGCTTACTGCAACAAATTGGAGAGGGGGATTAATTACTTCAGTCCTGGAATATAACAGAATTTTGGAACAAATTAACCTGCTTATTTAGACTAGGATACTCTGTTATGAATAGCAGGCAAATAAATATATTGAAGAACTGGTAGAGAGCCAGCAACCCTGGATTCACACTCTGGCCATAATTTCATCCAGCCTTCTGCTTAATTTCAATATCTCACTGCAACCGATCAGCTCAAACCTCTAATAAGGACAATCTTTCCCTTCTCAGAACTCAGTTATGTGAGGGAGGACAGTAAGGAGAATTAAGAAAGGAAGATGGAGGTGAAGTATCAGGGAAATAGTAATAGCAATAGATTTAGACTTATATACTGCTTCAGTGCCTTTAAGCTGTTTACAGAGTAAACATTTGTAATTTTCTAAATTCAAAGTTTTAATTACTCACTTGCTGTTTGTCCCCCACAAAAATTGTTTTAAGTCCTTAAACTTGTATTTAAGACATCTTTCAGTAAGGACTAAGGGAGACTCACTCAGTGCTGTGAAATATATTAATCCACAGATTCCTAATAGTTAATGATAAATTTCCAAAAGTAATGTAAGCAAGTATGTGAATCCAGTGTCCATTCAAATGCGCCTACCACAGGTTAACAAGATAGCTATTCCTTTGTCTCCCAAAGTTTTAGACTTGCAGGAGAATGCTGTCTTGAAGTCTCCCTAAAAGGGAACCTTTCTCTTGGGCTCTTCTGGACAATCTTTGTCTAGAGAAGAATTGAGGGGCTGGTTTACTTGCCCACAAGTGCTCCATAGACATTTTTTGCCATTTTTTCCTGGGAATCTTACAGATTCCATTGCCTGATGATATAGCCAAGGAAAGTATTTCTTTTTGAGTGTATATCTGTATGTTTACTGTAACACGAAAATAGTCCAGAGTTCAAGAGTTGGTTTCCAAAGCACTATTTCTTTCCATTTCTATGGATTTACTTTGGCCAAGTCTTACAATCTGTACCTTTCTCTAAGTACTATCTCTGAGGGACATTTTTGCTAAATCCTGTGTTTTAGCCATTCTGTTTTACAGTGGAAATTTTATTGCCTAATATCAACTTCACTGCAACTATTAGACTGCATTTCTATATTGTCCAAAGCAGTTTTTAAGATAATATCTTAGACAACATCATAAAAAACAAGAATTATAAACAATAAACAGCTCATTTTTATAAAAGGCAACCTCTACATCTTGTCCTGAAGTAGGTTATTATTAAGCAGCTTGTCTTCAACTGTTGCCTACTCTAAAAGAAAACAACCATTAAGAAGGTCCTACTTCTAACCACAGACAATCTTAATGCATTGATTGGATTATATTGTGGAAGAGATCACATACGTACTTAAATCCTATGACATGGAGAGCATTATAGATTAATGTCAACACCTTAAACTGGGCCTAATATGTCAGAGGCAATCTATAATCTGTTATTATGTAGTCTCATTTAGCCATCTGACTTAATCATTGAAAAGTTGTATGTGTCCCTTTTTCACAGCTGGTTCCTCTTCCACTATATAGAATGCAGTGAAATAACCCAAATCTGAAATTAGTGGGGCTTGGCATATAATATAAAAGCAAAAACATGCAGTACATTAGCAATAATGATTTCATTTTGACTAAGTGTACATAGAAATGAAATTCAGTTAACCTTAGGTGTTTTAAATATGGCAGTGCCCAGATATTATGCTGTTTGTAAGGAAGTAAATTGACATTGTACAAGGGATTTCATCAAAGTATACATGACAGTGAATGTGTGCATGTTCTTAATATTTCTGAACCAGGCAAGCTCAACCATATGTTAATTTACTAGTGAATAATGTATCCAATGACTGTATAAATGGAGCTTCTAAGATGTTCCCAAACTGCTTTGGCCCTCCTGCACCCACGCCACACCCCCGTGGCCCTTCGGCCTGCAACGGCAAGCCACAGGCTGAGTAAATTACTTCAGCCGAGTGGGCTGTAGTTTGAGGCCGGAGGGGGGCAGTGGCATGCGGGCGGAGGCTCCGACTGGAGCAAGGCCAGAGCTGGGGAATGGCATGTTCCCAACCAGACCTAGGCGAAGGGCAATCAGTTGGAGGCTCCGGACAGAGCCAGGGAATGGCACTTCCCCTGACCCAGCCTAGGCAAAGTACGATCAGGCAGAGGCTCCGGATGGAGCAAGGCTGGAGCCGAGGAATGGCGCGTTCCCTGACCAGGCCTAGGCAAAGGGTGATCAGGTGGAGGCTTCAGATAGAGCAAGGCCGGAGCTGGGGAATGGGGCTTCCCTGGGCCCTGAGCCAAGGCAAAAGCCGAGTTGGCGGCATGCTTACCTTTGGTGAGCAGAGCGGGCAAGGCACAGAGATTAGCTGGGCCACATGGCAAAGGTGAGATATATAGGATGGGGCGGGGCAAGTGGCGAGCCAATGAGCAGGCGGGGCTGACAAGTGAGCGGGCAAGGATGGGGTCATCCAGAGGTAGTGTTTGCTGATTCACCGGGAACACAGCACCAGGTGGGAAGGGAAGCAAATGGCACTAGCAGCAGCTGGAGGCAGGCACGCTCTGAGGACCGTGGGGGAGGGTCAGCTAGCTAGGCCGCATGGTGATGCAACACTGGGTGGGAAGTGAAGCAAGCAGTGGCAGTGGCTTGCTTACCTAGGCAGGCAGGCAGGCAGATCAGGAGCAGTTGGGCCTCAGCACATCCTCGTGGGAAGGCAGGCAGAGACACTGTGTGGTGACTAATTGCTTGGTAAACTTATAGAGACTGCTAAGCCTATGCTGGAGTGGGGAGGTGAGATGAAGAGCGATTGGACGGGCAGGGTCGAGCGATGACTGGGTGGGTGGGGTGGGGTGATCAGGGGGCAGGGCGAGCGGTGAGCAGGCAGGCAGGGGCGGGACCAGCCAGGGATGATATTTGCCGGTTCTCCGAACCAATCAAAATTTTCCCTACCAGTTCGCCTGAACCGGTGAGAACTGGCTAGATTTCATCTCTGACCCCACATGAACTACAAATATTCTCTTCCATCAGTAAACATTAATTATTCATCTGTAATATCCATAAACCAAATGCCCATATTACCGCTATAGGAAACATTGTATTATTATTGCTACTAGTACTATTATTACAGTTAAGTATGGACAGTGTGGACTCTTTTCTCTGAGGTTTGTATGGATATATTTGTTTCTATGGATAAACTGTTGGAAACTATCTTTAAGTCATTCAACCTCTTAGAGGTATATACTATACTATATACCTTAATGAAATTGTAGTAAGGGAAGCAAAGCTCATTCATTGTAGAGATTTCTCTGCTTAGATAAATGTGTTCTAAATAGATTTTTTTCCCCAGAGGCTGCATATATGCCCATCTTAAATTAGTTTCCAAACTGAATTTTTGTAGGTTAAGCATGCATTTAATTGCCACATGTATGTCCTATTCTCATTAGCAAAAAAAATAAAAAACATGCTCTTAGTTTTGGAGCATTGATTTAGATAACTTCAAAGACAAGATCAATGCTTAAATATTCATCTTCTACTATAAGTTATTACTAAAAAAAAAAATCAAATCAAGATAGCAAGCATTTGTCCAGTTAAGCCTAGGGTCGCACTGTATCTAACTCATCACAGTGTGAAAAAGTCAATGTCTTTTCGAAATCACATTTCTGTTGCTGTTTGTGTGCTTTTTGGCACATGAAGTGATTACAACAAATCACCGGGTATGTTTGTGGGCACATATTATATAAATACACTTTGCCTAGATAACCAGACTTCACTACTTATTACTTGTTATTACATAATGCTGAGAAACAGGAAGAAACTGTAATTTTAAGTATGGAGTTTAGGAGCAAAAAAACCAACAACCCTGAATCTAATTTCAGCAGATGATGTAGACAGTACGTAGGTTTAATGTGTTTTCAAAGTTTCATAGCACAAAAAGCAAAGCTCTAATTATTCTGAACTCAGCTTTCAACCTAGGGATTTGGAGCAGGAACTAAGACAGACAGAAAATGCTAGAGATACAGAACCACATTGTTAAAAAAATGTAGACAAATTCCTTGTGATCTTTTGTGGAACTGACATCTACAACAAACAGCAGCAACTTCTTTCCGTTCTTTTCCTGTCCTTAACTAAGAACAGATTTGAAGCCTACACAAGGCCCTCTAGAGAAAAGGAAACAGAATTGCGAATGTTACAGAAAATGTTTTGAGAAGAGGGAGTATATAGCTGCTGAAAAAGCTCATTTCATGCTTTTTTTAAAAAAAAAATCAAGTTAACACCGCTATTGATTGGCTGCAGAGCTCTTATTTTATAATCTTAGATACCTTGGAAGGCTGTGGTTATACTTTGTTCAGGATCACAAAATGATTGGCCAAGAAATGATACCTTATTTTGGGAGCAACTGAACTTATTTATCCAGTCGTTAGAAAAATGTGAGGTCCTGTTTAGACGCCACCAAATCCAATGTCTTGCTCTCCGCAGATATAAACCCTAATGCCAACTGAAGTGGCTATACGGAAAAGTTTTTTTTTTAAAAAAACACCTTGAAATGTCCATGCATGATAAACCCATAGACTGGGATCTAAATACGCTCCAGGCTTTTCCAAAAGTAAGTACCATGGCAGACAGGAGACATCATTAAAAACTTTGCAAGTTAATCATATGAACAATATTTAATTGGTTTAGTACTGGTGTAATGGTGTAAAGCCCTTGACTCCATCCATATAAAACTACCTTCATGTTTTATCCTTGTAGAGGATAGCCCTGGGCACACCCCTTAGAAGCCAAAAGCGTTATAAATTGCTCTGGAAATTCAAAGACAGGGTTAGAGAAGAATACTTCAAATTGTGAGCAAGAGTTTCATAGTGAGCATGCATGCACAAACACACAGTGCTGCTTAGTGCCACTAGTTTACTACACTACTTTTGATTACAAATCCAGTTAATAATAATAAATAATAATAAGTTTAATTTATATACCGCCCCACTCCGAAGACTCGGGGCGGTTCACAACAGTTATCTAAAAACAGT
>JANHFL010004826.1:0-13762 GCA_032468155.1 Oxyrhabdium leporinum
TTTCGGCTTTACGGCGTCTTGAAGCAGACGGATCCCAAAGGACCCGTCCTCGATCCAGCGTTCCCAAACCGGAAGTCAAAATATATTTTTATAACAACTCAGGATATAGTGTACAAGAAATATTTCCTTTCCTTACAATGGTATGAAATGATATGACATGGTTGATCCACTAAACTAGTATTTCTGCTATTACTGCTACTCTCTCCTTAGTAGAAATCCATACTCTGAAGAGTTAAAAAAAGTCTGCTTCTTTACAAGTTTACATGAATTCATTCGTACCACTTCACATTAAGGCCATAAACATTTAAATAAATATACTCTTTAAAGACACTTTAAAGCTAATCAATATTTGGAAATATTTTATTGCCTTTGAATACTGGCTGCTCAAAGGATGTTCCATAAACTGTCAAGCTTTAAACATTTTCAAGAAACATATTTACATGTGGATGCTCAACATCACTGCACTACCACATTTGGGATAATTAATTTTGTGTAAATCCAATTCTCTTTCAGCAAATATTCTTTGATATATAATATTTTTCTTCAAAGGTTCAAAATGCTCTTCTTTCATCCTCATAAAGCTGTAAAATCATTAGCTTATAGTTGTAATATTGGCATTGATTATAAAATTATAAGCAATTATTTATTTTCAGAGATAAAAGGCAGACTAGTAGGAATGCTTATGTATCATTTATGTGCCTTTCACTCAGTTTGTACATTCCTTACAAAGAAAGAATATTCATCTGACATACAAAGGAGGTGGGTTTTTTTACTCTCATCCAAAGGTTATTCCTTTATTAATATGAATATGGGTGAATCTACAATGCAGTTCTATTCTAGGCCGAAGGTTATTTTATCTTCATGATTACTTCATGGGGGGAGGGGGGGGGAGATTGTCATTGAGTTCTTTTGCATATAACAAGAAAATGGAAAAAGCAAATATGCATGAGTGATTTAGGTGATTTGGTCATATTTTTGATGTCATATACAATACTGACATATATTTCTTTCCTTTTAGTGATAAAGCATGGCATATGGCTTCAAGTCAGGCCTCCCCAGTCAGGTGCCATCCAGAAGAGTGAGCTTATATTATGCATAATTCCTAGTCATCATAATAATTAATTATAGAATTTGAAGTAATCAGTAATATACTTTTGTGTGTGGCATTACCTTTATATCCATATTGTCCTTCTATAACATGGCACTGAAATGGGTTATTTCCAATTAAAGATATTTTGTCACTTATAGGTTGACCTTCTCTTCTTTGTGGCAGCCTCTTAGATATTAGAATACTGCTATCATGTCACCCTTAGTCCTTTTTATTAAACTAGACATACCCAATACCTGTAACTGTTCTTCATGTGTTTTAACTTCCAGTTTCCTAATCATCTTTGTTGCTCTTCTCTGCACTCTTTCTAGAGTCTCAACATCTTTTTTTATAACATGGTGACCAAAGCTGCATGCAATATTCCATGTATGGTCTGACTGAGGCATTATAAAGTTGTATCAACACTACATGTGATCTTGATTCTATCCCTCGATGAAAGGATAGAAAGAGACTATCATTGGCTCTTTTGGTGGCTGCAGCAAACCTTTGAACTGTGATTTATCCAAACAAGTTAAGATTATTTACTACAATTGGCTTTTTTCCTGATAAATTGAAGACTATTCTCCTTGCTAACAAGATGGACTGAATTTGCATTAAGCATCAGTGTTGAACCATTAGTTTAAGTAAGAATTGGAAAGTTACCATTAAACATTTCAAGACTTCCTGCTTTGTTTACTATCAATGAATGGAAAGGAAGATTGAAAAGGAGGTCCATTTATGCTCTGATGATGAAGTATTTCTTTAACAGCAGAGCATTTTGCAAATTCTTCAGCTGAATGTATAAAATGGCTCTGGTAATTTAGAGAAACCAAAGATTCTCCGTACAGTAATATTCTCTGCCATACTGTCTCTATTCTCTGTCATATTATTAGTGCACAATTTATTTAAATAATGTCTCTAAAGCTAAAATTCCTTCCTTCCTTCCTTCCTTCCTGCCTGCCTGCCTGCCTGCCTTTCTCTTTCTGCTTGAGGGATCAAATAATTAATTTTGTACAAATCTGAGCCTGACAGCTTTTATTCAAAACAAAACAAAAACAGAAACAAATGCAAATTAATTTAATTGTTTGGTGAAATCCCTCCATTTTTTTAGGGGAGTGATTTTCCTTCTTTTCTTGTTACCGCTTGAAATATTATTATGGTCACCAGGTTTTGTTTCTGTCTGAGGAAATCTAAATTACTTCAGATAACATAACTCTAGGCCTCCCTGAAATGTTTGCTGTAGCAAAGTGTCAGGGTGCAATTTCCATAATAATACTTCTATTTCAGAAAAGTGGTGTTTGAGTGTGTGTGTGTGTGTTTGTATGCATGAAGAGCCAGTTTGATGTCACCCTGCAAGACAGACAGGTTTATTTACTCCAGCATTTCCTCCATCTCCATTATCTGCAGAACTGCAAGCAAACAGTTTACAGTGTAGGTAGGATCTCAATTGAGAGCAAAAAGGCTGTCATGTTAGGGAATGTCTCACGGCTGGCAGAAATTGCTTTGGGAAAAGAGGCTCCTAGTAAATAAGGACAGTTTGCTCTCCTATAATCAGAAGCACCAGCTTGTACAATTTCTCTGTTCTGCTACATTCCTCTAATAGATCAGGAGGTGATTTAAATAACCCCAATTTGATATATGGAACACCTAACAAATCTATTTGTTTATTTGCATCAGTCATATACACAGTCAAATATATTTTGCTGAAATGAATAATCTGAGTTAGTGTTAGTGGTTATAGTGGTTATAGGCTCAAGAATTGTGCAAACCAACAAGTGATGCCTCTACTCATCCAAGTGAGGTTTAGACTCAGTCTCTAAAACTATTCAATCCCAAATTTTGGGAAAGAAATCCTACAAACATTAATTCATTCCATGGAATTAAAAAACAAATAAGTAAACAGCAATTTGCCCCCTTATTTGTGGTACACAGTACTGTTTCATGTTGCTGTGTGGTATGAACAGACCTGGTTGTGAGAATATAAGAAGCCAACTGGATCAAAACTTTATCTAGCCCAGTATCCTGTCTTCTCATGCCCAGATTGATGTGCCTGGGAAGATCACAAGCCAGAATAAAGGAAACAGTCATTTCAGCTGATCTATAACAGGGAGAACATGTTTTCCTTTCCTTTCTTTGTGATAGGAACTAACCTCATTTGCACTGTACAAACAAGGAGATGGGCTAGAACACAATTTTCTTTCATTTTTCATACGTCTCTGAATTTTATGAGACAGTTCTCTGATTTAAAGGAACACACACATAAAAACCTAAACATTAAGGATCATTACTTTGAAAAGTGCATCCATTAGGAGAAATGCTTATGAAAAAAATTTTCTAGGAAAAACAGCTAGCAAAAAATTATGTATACTTGGAGAAATGCACAGAATAACTAATATTAAGAGAAAAGCAATGGAAGGCTGAATAAGAATTTCAAGTAAACATTAATTTAGTGCTTCACATTAAATATCAGCTTAAGTTTTCAGGGACATTATTAAAATTAATTCAATATTCAATCTTACATAATGAAAGTAGCCATATGAAATTTAAATTGGAATGAGGAATTAACAAAAATATTTGGTGTAATCCAAAAATCCTATCCTCATTTAAGCTAATATTTCATGAGAAAAACTTGAGCTGGGTCTGCTGTATATATAAGAAAGACAATGTGTGAAACTTGTTGTGGATGTTTATCCTCAATTTTTCAAATTAATATATAAATAGAATAAATGTATGCTTTGCCTCTCAAATTAACTGTAGTAGGAAGTGATGAAAACAGTTTTCTCCATCCGTAGATGAAATTTTTGGTGAGAAGAAGATAAACACGAAAACAGAATTAATTGCTAGCCTATGTTTTCTATAGAATTGCCAAATATTCTTGTTTACTTCAATCTCTTTTCACTGATTCTTTGCTGCTATTTATCAATTTCAGTTATCCAGCTTGTAAAGGAAGAATTGTCATTGGTTAGTGATAATCAGCACAGAAGAAGAAAGCTGATGGCTGTGTTTCAGTTCTTTGTGTAAAAATGGACTCTGAGCACCAATGTGGAATTCCCTTCATTGTTATAGTGTATATACTTTTACCGTGCTTCTCATAAAACACGACCCACCCCAATAATAAGCCTAACCCTACTTTTTGGGGGGAGGGCCTAATTTTGCCCCTGTCCCAAAAATAAGCCTGGGGTGTGTGGGTGTGTGTGGGGGATAAACTGTCCAGCTGCAGCTGCAGCCCACTGGCCCCTTGGGGAAGCGTTCGCCAAAAAGCCTCCATTCCGAACGCTGAAGTTTTGGAATGGAGGCTTTTTGGTGGAGGAAAATGGGGAGGGGGGACTTTCCTACCTGCCATCCTTCCCTCAGTCCGTGTCTGAGCTCCAGATGGACGCGCATGGATGGTCTCTGGATGGACACGCACGCATCGCCCGGGGCTCCACTTTGCCTTCAGACGCCTGTTGGAAGGCATCTGCAGCCGATAACAGAGGTCCGGATCGATCCAGAGCTCTATTATCGGCTGCAGAGGGCTTTCCAGAAAGCCCTCTGCAGCCAATAATAGATTCTCTGTTAAAGGCTGCAGATGCCTTCCGGAGGCCGGGGTGATGCGTGCGAGTGGCGGCAAGCGGCTGCAGAAGAGGGGTCAGCAGCAGGCTCCTGCTGCCATCCAGCAGGTGCCACCGCCACCAGGTGAGTACGCCTGCAATTCATGTCGCGAAGAACGAAGCGAGGCAGTGGGGGTGGAGGGCCAAGCAAGGCAGGGGGTGTGATGCTGCCCCATGTGCTCTGCACCAGCTTACCTAAAGACACTTCAGCCAGGGCACCCATGCCAAGCCCCCACCCCCACCCCACCTCCAGGGCAGCGACATCCCTCCACTAACCTGCTTTCCAGGTCCGTTCTCCGCTGCATGTGCAAGAAGTCTGTGGAACTACAGTAAGTTACTCGTGAGATCTTTTTTTTTCATGAGAAGTTGGGAGGTGTGAACTACGGTGGTTTTTTTTTTACCATAGTCCCACAGGCTTCTTGCACGGCACCCCTTGAAAAAAGGGCCTAGCCATTTTTCGGAGGGCAAAAGAAAATAAGACCCAGTCTTATTTTCTGAGAAACACGGTAGTATAGTTTGTATTTGACCCATTCGATTGGTCAGTTGTAAAAACTGAGTAGATTAGAGTTCATGAATATTTTTATAAACATGATTTTAAAAGAAAAGGGATAATTTTTTACTTTTTATGATTCTGTAATATTATAAAGAAAAAAATACTGTTTTAAGTTTTGACAGTCTTCAAACTATGTTTTGTAGAATTATAATTTTTTGAAATGGATGCATATCTTCTTAGCAAAAGGCTGTCTATATGGATTATATGCATTTGCAATATTCAGTGAAAATGAGACACTTTAAATGCAACTTTTTTGTTATATTTAAAGCTTGCCAGTAGGGATATTCATATTACACTCTGGATTTTTACAGCTGGTTTTCTTTCTTGCTGTGAGATTAAATTGCTTTAGTCTCTCTTTGCTTATTTTGGAATGTGAAAGCATTGCAGAAACTTGCTGAGAATATTTTTTTTCTTAATTCTACACAGGATATTATTGAGAGCAAAGAGGACCCATGACTATCCATTCCTACTGTAATTTTTAAATGAATTATGTAGAAATCTCATTCTTGCATATACAATCAACTTTATTCAATTCAATCCACCAATTAACATTTTATTTAATTTTTCAGATTAAGTTAATATATTTGTGGAACAAAAAAAATGCAGAGTCTGTTCATATGCCTTGTGGCATGACAAGCCCAGCAGGGCTGAAATCAAGCTGACCTGAAAACTGATGGTGCATTTTCAAGGTTATTGTATGAGTGTTCCAACACATAACAGCAATTGCTTTGAATGATTCCTCAAAAGAAATGGAAGAGAAAATGAAGCTTGGGTCACTGATCCAAGAAAAAGTCCTGTCCAAGCCAAGTAGAAAGAATGGCTGTATATCAAGCAGGAGTCCATAATTGCCTTAGAAGTAGACTGGGGCATATAGCCAAGACTTGAAATTTATTGTATATTTTATAAAATATATTGTATTTTAATTGTATTGCAATAGTACAACAGATTTATATTATTTAGATATTTCTTAAGTATATATTCCATTTGCTTAGAAACTGAAAATGCCCTTAATTGTATCCAGAATGTTACAAATGGTCAGTTAATAATCATTAACAGTTAACAATCATTAGTTCAGTGACCATTCAAATTTATGACAAATTAATAAGCGGTACTTATGACCAGTCCTAAAAATTCCAGAAATCACAGTGCCCTCACAATCACATGATCTCATGTTGGGCACTCAGCAACCAGCCTAAATTTCTGATTTCCCATTGTCACGTGATCTCGATTTTCAACCTTCCCTGCTAGCTTCCCACAAGCAAAGTCAATGAAGAAGCTAGCAGGAAGTCAGAAGTCACAGTTAAGTGAGATCCTCATTAAATGACTTGTGGTAATTTGTTTAACAACTGTAAACCAGAGACTGCTGGAACTGCTGTCACTAAGTGACACAGTCAGGTGACCTTCTGCTTTATGACTCCATTGCTTAGCAACAGAAATTCCAGTCCCAATTACCATTGTTTAACAAGAACTACCTGTATATGGAGAGCAACTTGTTCTTCATCTCTACCATACAGGTTGACTGAAAAGGTATTGAACCTAGTACTATGTTTTAGGTTCAGATTTCTGTTTGGAACTCATTCTGGTATTTAAAACGGTCATAGTTTAACACCCAGAGTTTGGTGTAAGATAGGTGGCTATATAAATGTTTGAAATTTAAAAAGTATGCTGATGATACTCAATTATACATCTCTGTCCATGGCAAATTAAGCAATGCTATCTTATCCTTGTCCCTGCAGTTGGTGTGGGTCTGAATTGAAAATAACAAGCTTCAACTGAAGTCTGGCAAGACTCTGTAGCTCTGGGTTTTCGGGTCTGCTGATTCTGGGACTATGCCATCTTTGGTCCTAGATGGGATTGCACTTTGGTACTAAATGTGTACAACTTGAAGGTCTTCCTGGACTCCTGCTCAAAGATCAGACGGTAGTTGTGGCTAGGAGGGCCTATGCATAGCTTCATATTTTGTGCCAGATGCACCTGTTCCTGAATTTGGGAGCTCTGCTCATGGTCATTTATGCATTGCTATCTCCTGGGTAGACTCCTGTAATGAGCTCTACATGGGCCTGCCCTTGAAGAGTATCTGGAAGCTTCAGCTAGTACAGAATGCAGCAGCTTGGGCAATTACGTGTGCCCCTAGAGCCCATTATACCTCTGTTCCATGTGCTGCATTGGTTGCTAGTTTGATTCTGGATCCAGTTCAAGGTGTTGAAGGTGAACTTTAAAGCCCTTCATGGCGTGCAGCTGGATTATTTGAAGGGCCACCTTTTCTTAATTATATCTGCTATCAGATCTGGCAGTAGACATATGCTGCAGGTCCCTCTGTTAAGGAGTTACATTTGATGGGATCTAGGAGATGAGCCTTTTCTGCTGTGGCACCCCCTTCCCCTGTGGAACATCATTCCCCCAAGGTGACATTGGCTCCATCTCTCCAGACCTTCTGGAAGTCCCCTAAAACCTGGTTGTGTCAACAGGCCTGGGGATCACAAGGGAATGGTAATTTGATTAGGTGGCTCCATTGTTTATATGATGCTGTCTCTTAGCTTTTTATAAGATTAATTTTTGTGCATTTTGAATATTTTAAAAATTGTTTTATGATTGTTTGTATGCCACCTAGAGTCATGCTGTATGAGATGGGTGGCCATACAAAAATGATCAATAAATATATAATAAGTATATATAAGTCTGCCATTTTAAAAAAATCAGTACAAATTTTCTCATACATTTTGTAATGCACTTTTCTTAATATATACTTTTCTTACACAGGAAAGTATTTTTAAAAAACTAAAATATGCATTGTTCTATATACTTTTTCCAAATGTATACATTTTTGTACATGTTTTTATTGGAGAATAGCATCTCACATTTCAGAAACATAAATATTTAGAGTACAATTGAGTTTCCGTTCCTGTATTTAGTAAATTTGCATAAAAATGTGAATCAAAAGAATATTTCCCAACTCCTACTTCAAAGTGCTTTGTCTGTATGAATTTCTGTATCAAAAATAAGCTTAAAGAGGAGATGTTTGGGGGATAAACGCAAGAAGCTATTTTTGCTTGTTAAATATTTTTCATTCTGTTTAATGAAAGTAGCTTTATTATCATTATTTGTTTTAAAGATGAGGTAATGCAGAAACTAAACATTCAGTGCTACAAGTATTACTCTATATCAAATTTAGGTAAAATAATGAACCACCAAGCTGCATGCCTATATAAACGAATTATGGCTCAATGTTTGAATAAATTTGAAATAAGTCCAGGCTTTTAAGATTTCTAGGAGGATTGGTTTGTTATATCACTACTATTGTTAGTATATATATCAATATTTATGTTTGTTTACTTTTGTTGTATTTTCTTTGGCTACCGATGCACCCTGACAGTACACTGTATTCAAAATAGTTATAATTTAAAAAAAAAAAAGATTCCTAGGAGGATCAAATAACCGAGTTTCAGAAAAAGAATAAACCATGCTTATTCAACTTTATTCAAGTTTGTATCTATCTGTGGTTTCAAATTCACATCAAAATGAATCTTGCATAAGGATAAGCTCACTAGATGGAAAGTTGCAAGACTGAAGTACCCCCATGCATACGCACACACATATACTGTCACAAAAGTCTCCAGTGTCATAAATTTAAACAGTTGTTCTTCTTTCAGTGGTCCTCAGTGCAGGACCAGATACCAGATACCTCTGGACCATTCATGGAACCATCTTCTCATTCAAGGTTGCAGTAAGGAAGAACCATGGGGGAGTCAGGGAGAGCCATCCCCATCTCAGACATGATAGTGTGCAAGCCAGGAGCATTGCAGCTTCATGAGTTACCTTGCCTTGACTCAGAGCCACACCCTCCACTCAGTACCTGACTGTGTTTGGCAAGCTGTCACTCCACCCCCAATAGTTGCCTTCCCACTATATAACTGAGCAAATGTCCTCTGACTTACTCCCCAGCATTGTTGTGGGCTGCTAAAAATGACCTGCGTGCAGGTCATTTGTGCAGCCCACAAAGCACATTGGAGGATCCTGATATAAAGCACTGATGTAAACATGAAATGCTTTCAAACACCCACAAATAGGAAACATGGGTTGTTTTCTTCAGTGATGAGATTGGTAAAACTCAAATGGCAGCTGTGCAAGAAAGTAAAACAATTGACTCCAGAGGCAGTTGCACTTAAGCGCTGACTATAATCAAGAAGCATTAGGATTGTTCTAGGCAGCAGAATATCTTGACCCAGAGATGTTCAGCCGGTCTGCAAAATCATCCATGACTCAGCCTAATGATTTCTGAGATAAAAAGAAGACACGATAAAATGTAGGTCTACTGGTAATTGAAGCAATGTGCTTCATAGTTTTATATTGATGATTAAACAGTTGTAACTACAGAGCAATTTGTTGGGGCTTATTATGGAAAGTTACTGTTGCATACAGAAGCTGGCACTTGTTTTTCATAGATTAGCTTTTCCTGACCTGGCACTCTTAAATGCTTTGTGATGACAACTCCCTGAATTCCCATCCAACATATCCACTAGCTAAGGAACTTGTTGTATTTCTGTGAAACTCTGAAAGGCTGCCATATATATTAAATAAAAAATTTTTTGTCTGTGAAAACAAAAGAAAACCTCTGCTGGTGATAATGTTGTGCCATAGTATTATTATTATTTCAGCACTTATTAAATTTTGACTTGAATACCTGAAATGAAATCATGTTAAAACATTGCTTAAATCTGGGATTTTAATATGGTATCTTAACCTCACTGGATAGTCCCTTGTTGCTCAGCAAGCCCTGTGCCCATTCTTTATGTATTTGACTGAATTATTTCAATTTTAAACAAAATTTAAAAGGAAGTAGCTTCTTGCAAAGCAAACAATCACTCTTGAGATTGGCATTCATTTTTATTTCTAAGATATATCTTTGGCATTTGTTTGATTTGGCATTCATACAAATCAGCCATCAATAGTCACATAGAAATAAACTACATTTACTCACTATTTAGCTGTGGTGGAACAGTGGTTAGAATGCAGTACTGCAGGCTACTTCTGCTGACTGACTACCAGCAGTTCAGCAGTTCAAATCTCACCAAATCAAGGTTGACTCAGCCTTCCATTCTCCCGTGGACAGTAAAATGAGGTCCCAGATTGTTGGAGGCAATATGCTGACTCTGTAAACCACCTAGGGCTGTAAAGCACTGTTAAGTGGTATATAAGTCTAAGTGCTATTGCTATTTAAAAGAGACAATAAAAAAGCTAAAAAGAAAATAAAAACACCAGATCATATCCTTCCTAGCAACCTACAGCAGATGAGTAGGGATTAAAGAAACAAACAAACAAACTGAAAACAATACCTTAATCAAGGAACTACCCAAAGCAAAACCACCCTCCCATCAATATTGATGTCAAGCACAAAGAATCAGGACCATTTATAAGGTTGCATCTTAGAAGATTTATTCAAACCTATATCCAAGAATCTGGTCAACACTAAATTAGTGCCAGATATGAGTCAACGGAATTCAGGAGGGGTTGGAGTGCTTATGAAAACGCAACAACTCTAAGCTAATGATGTGCTTACCTCCACCCTCCAGCTCTGCCTGCTCTTCTCCTACAACTGACAGCACAAGCTACAGTAAATAAACAGGGAGAAAACCCACTCACCCATTAGCACTGATGATGTCACCCGCACAGGTAATGAAACATCTGCAAGCAAACAACCAAGCTCAGAGAATACCAAAGACTCCACAAAATGTAACTTTATTTCTAAGAATTTTATTCAAATGCATAAATTACGTTAAAAAAGAAAAACAATGAAAGGTGCTTTGTTTGAGACTAAATCAGTGGCAGGGGACAATTTAATTAGTTGGCCTTTGAATACATTGACTTTGTGTAATTTGCCACACCCATCATTGCTAGGAATTTTTTTGAGTCAGCAAATTATTCTCATAAAATGTCAGATGTATTCTTCGATACAAAAAGTCTGATTATACATTTCTAGTTGGTATTCAGAAGACAGATAATAGTTGTTATTTCAGGTGGAGAAGTAAAAGGCTAGATATTGATGTTATTCAGAAGATATTGATTTGGTGTTCTTTGAGGATTTTCTAAGCAATAAAAGGGAAAAATAGTTTGAAAACATTGCTATATGTGATTGGAAACTTTAAAATATTTCTTTTGCTGAAGGGTATTCTTAAATTCAAATTGGCAATACTTGTTTTCACTTATTTTGTTTTTGCTTTCTGGTAAAGATGGCTGAATAGATTTTTTTTAATGTGGCTGTTTTTTAAAAAGTATGCTAAAAATAGCATATTATTTAAAAAATGTCAATCTCTTTAGAGCTAAGCATGAGAGAAAAGAATAGAATTCATGCTTTAAATATTAATACAGTGATTTTTCTAATCCTGAAAAATTCTCAAAGCAGTATATTCCTACATAGTCTCCATCATTTCTGTTTTCCATTATTTAATACTGATGTTTTTACAACAATCTATAAAATATATATATATATTACTGACTGATTAAATGAATGGTTGATAAACCATGTATCTTGTTTTTTTACCCTGATATCAGTGAATATAATATTGTTTTCAGATGATTAAACGCCGTGTTTAATGCTTCTTTGAGCTTTACAACATGTTACCATACTGTTTTTTTCTTTATTCATGTGATTTGGGATCATGACAGGAAACAGAAATTAATGCTGTATGAAAGAAAGGAGGAATGGAAATGAAACTAGTATTCAAATAGTAAAAGGATATTATCATGCAGAAGGCCAGGTTGCAGTTATTTCAGCATGGGAATTTTCATCAAAGTGGAGAAGCCTATGAAGTTCTTATTTGACTATAGTTTAATGGCTAATTGTAATAATTGAGAATGAGAGTTATGCACCTATTTAGGGAATCTGGTTAGGGAATCTATTTAGGGGTTAACTATTTACGGAATCTGTTAGCATACATTATTTTTTAGGATATGCACAAATAGTTCACTACTTTAAGTTAGACTTCCATTCAATCCTAGCATCAACCATTCCTATTGTTTTCTGAAAATTGTGATTGATTGATTATATGTGGTCAAATCAGTGTAAGCTCTTCGCAACCACATAAATAGATTTTCTTCAGGACAGCCTATCCTCAACTTGATCTTCCAGTCATATGACTATTGCTGCTTTAATAGAATCCATCCAGTTTGCTACTTGTCATCCTATCTGAAAGTTGTAGGATTATGCAAACATATTTATGTTTAATCAAAATAGGGCTTTCAAAATTAATAAAAAAGTGTGATGCCTTTCTTGTGATCATTAACAGAATTATAAAATTTCAACACTACAAGGGATTGCAGGCGATTTTTAACGTATAATCCTAAGCCTCGGGGAGAATAAAAAAATCCTATTGTGTTCATGGAACTTTCTAGTAAGTTAGCTTAGAACTCTGCTTTTAATTTTGCAATACAATATATTCTTACCTGGGAGTAAATCCCACTGAAAACAAGTGGGGCTATTTCCAAGTAAATTGAGCAATGCCACTTTAAACCTTGGAACTGATGTGACTCTAGGGTTGAGGAATGTTATTTATATTGGATAGGATAGTAAATTTCTTCAACCTCTGTGTGTTTTAAAACAAGATATTGGATATGGTATTGGGATAGCTACTTTGTTAAAGAAAAAAACTAAAATAACGCTCTTTGAACTTAGATTTCATTACAATATTTTATCACATAATTCATAGAAACAAATTGTACTGCACTAGAGATTCCTCTGTATGGTGCTTTAAAATACATTTACATTCTTTTATGCAGCCTGTATTTATTGAATCCCTTGATTGATTTTGGCTGCAGAGTCCAGCAGAGGGTGCTCAATGGTACAAAATAGTGTAAACTTCTGTTACTAAAGGGAAGTGTGAACTGCTTAGATTTAATAGTACATTTGCTGGAATATGGCATCATTACCATTTAAAAAGAAGTGAACTTGATATTAGATTAGGTTTTGAAAAAGACTTAATGGTAATAAATTAGGTGGTGGCATATTTAAGATTAATAAATTCTCAAATATAGTTCCACCAGCATTTGCTTTGTTTTATTTGGGTTTTCTTCTACAGTTTATTTGTTTTAGAGTTGTGCCTATTGTTCTTTTTTATAGAACGTAAGTTTTATTAATGGATTTTAGGTTTTAAAGGATGATTTTATTTCTTTTGTGTAAGTCTCTTCATATCTAATAGTATTTACAATTAAAACAGATTTTTATATTTCAGATAAGATATCATAATGTCATAAAGATCCTGATCTTGATAAGAATGGCAAAGTGTGATAAATACTGTTCTTTTAGTACTATATGTATGTATAGTATAAAGCTGCTTCTGTCTAATAGCTTTTAGGTTAAATGCTGTCTGTGCCTATTGTTTATGAGAAACAATATAAGCCTTAGTGCTGAAATCTACAAACAGAAAGAAAACGATAAAAAAACATTTTTTATCACATACTCAGAAGTTTCTATTTCAAATAATTGACAATGTTATTTTAAATTCATTGGCTGAATTTGAATACCGTGTTTCTTCTAAA
>JANHFL010004826.1:33296-57417 GCA_032468155.1 Oxyrhabdium leporinum
TGCCCACCCAGGTTTTGTGGCTCCCAGTGTTTTCTTTTCTGTGGGAAACGGGTCCAAATGGCTCTTTGAGTGTTTAACGTTGCAAACCCCTGTCCTAGGTTCAGATGAATTTTCCCCTTGGACACAATTTCTTTGGTCTGTATGCCTTGACTGAAGAATTAATTACTGCAGCAAAAGAGGGTAAGAAAAGAACTGCTGGTTGTTTGTATAGCTAGTTGGTGGTTGGGGAGTGAAACAGGGAAACAATGTTTAGTTGCATCTCATGGTTATTAGTCCCATGAAGAAGTGCCTGCTCAAGTTACTGCATAGTTGTATATATATAGTTACTTGTACTACTGCCAAGAATGACACCATTTAGCAGCATACCATGAGCGGGAGGTCTGGTTTTTTGTTCACCAGATTACAGCATTTTTTGGGTCACCAGGTAACATCAAATACAATACATGGTTGTTTCTTTTTGCATGTGTCTTAGGAAACTTCTTCCATAGTAAAAATAATGAGTCAGTGCACAGTAGAGAGCTCTGCTAAAGGAAGAGGCAAAAGCTCTTGCACACTGTTGTCCTTAAGTGAGAAGATGAAATTGCTAAACAGCATGGCATCCGTTGGATACCATTACAATATTATAATCTATTGTTCACTCTATATGAAGAAAGAAAAAGTCAATAATGTGCAAATGCGATGGCCATATTTTGAGCCTCAAAGATAGCATTCCATCTATGACTAGAAAGATAATGCCGCTGATGATTTGTGACAAAGTACAACTAGTTAATGGCAGAAGATACTAAACATGGCATCAGACCGGCCATTGCTGGTTTCAAAGATTTAAGCACTATGCAATGTCTTCAACATCAAGTGGCAGAGAAGCCAATGCCATTCCATTCCCATATCAACAAGGAAGAAAGACTTATTTAATATTTAGATAGCATAGAAACAGTAAAAGGAGCAAGAAAGCCTCCTGATGAACCTGGAGGGGGAGGAAACTGATAATAGAAACCAGATTGTTGTCTTTTTTTCCGTTGTGAATACAATATGGATACAATAAAAGCCATTGCTATGGTATATGGTGCTAGCATCAGTTGGAGAAAAGGTATGGAGTCTTATTATAAAATGGAATTTAGAGGTGTTTGGGCTTCTGGTAATTATCCAGAAAATGAATCTTTGCCTTCGGCGAGCCAACTTGATTACCTCTTTTTTGAGCAGAATTGCAACAAAATTGAACTTGGAGCAACAAAAAAAACCCTGCTGAGCTGCTCCTGACTAAAAGTTTGTCCCAAGGTTATGCTACCTATACCATAGCATCATGTAAATGTGTTATTTGTACAGCCATTTGTTTCAATAATGCTTCAGCAAATTGTTCTCTGGATATTGAAATGCCTTAAAAATCTGATGCCATCTCTACATTCAAAGGCAGAGTTTGATGCCTGATTGGAGAAAGTAGAGGCCTTCAAGACTGATGTAAGTCTTCAAAATATGCAAGTCAGGAAACAAACATAAAAAATATTGGAATTCTACCTTTCCATTGTAGAGTGCAATACAAGTAGTCCTTGATTTATGATGAC
The DNA here is from genome assembly GCA_032468155.1 of Oxyrhabdium leporinum. NCBI lineage: Eukaryota > Metazoa > Chordata > Lepidosauria > Squamata > Cyclocoridae > Oxyrhabdium > Oxyrhabdium leporinum. Next base: position 34,856 of record JANHFL010004826.1, read on the forward strand.
AATTGGAATTACTGTCATAAATTGGTATAGTCCTAAAGTGAGTCATCATGTAATGAGACCAGATGTTATGACCATTTTATCAAGGTTGTTAACTGAATCATGTGGTTGTTAAGCAATTGTAGCTTCCACAAGTGACTTCACTTGTCGGCAACTGGATGGGAAAATTGAAAATAATGATCAAGTGGGCACAGCATGCTGTAACCTTGATAAATGTGAACCAGTTGCCAAGTGCCTGAATTGTCCTATGACAATGGGGGTGTTGCAACAGTTGTAACTTTGAGGATGGGTTGTATGTCATTTTTTCTGAGACCCTTGTATCTTCAAACCATCTGTAAATGAATAGTTGTAACTCAAGGACCATCTGTAATAAAATCTTGAGAACGTGTTCTCTGCTGTTTTGGTGTAAAAGAAAAACTAGATAGGATAATATTGAGTTTCTTTCTTACCCCTTGGTCTTTCTCAGGGAAGAGTTCATGTTTATTTAACAACTTTTACATTCTTTCTTCAGACTTTAGCAATGTAATGAACAAGATGTACAAGCTGGAATCAAAAGAGGGAAGCCTTATCCATGGTCATATTCCTAACATCTGATGGAAAATGGAAAAGGCAAGGAAGTTCCAAAAAGGCATATATTTTTGCTTTTTTTACTATTATACAAAGAGTCTATGTGTAGATTATAGCAAGTTGTGGATAGCCCTTAAAAACATGGGCTACTTTATCTATTAACTGAAAAGAAATATAGGTTGAACAAGAAGCTACACAACATGGAGCATCTAAAAGGGTTCAGAATTGGGTATACCTAGATCATGCATTGTCACATTTGTTTAACTTTTATGCAAAATATACCATGAGAAAGTTGAAGTAGAAGAAATAGGAATTGGAATTAAAATTACTGACATAAACATAAATGACCTAAGATAGACTTATAATAATAATTTGATAACGGGAATTGAGGAAGACCTGGGGAATCTCTTGGTGAAAGTGACAGAAGAAAGTCCAAAGGCTGGTCTGCTGATCATTTTTTTAAAAAACTAAGACTTAGTCAACAGGCTGTACTAACCCAATAGAATAAGATGGAAAAATTGTTGAAATAACAGATTTTACCTTCTATAGTAAGAAAAATGTACAGGAATATTGATTATATCATGAAATAAAAACATGTCAGCTAGGGAGAAAAAACTATCACTGTTTTAGATAAACTATTAAAGCCCAGAAACATTACACTTACAACAAAGGTATGTATTGTTAAGATTATGTTTTTCCCAGTTGTATGAGTTAAATTTTCACATACAGCTGTAAAAGGTGAGTCATTAGAAGGACTGAGTAAGAAAAATTGATTCTTTGAAATTGTGTACTGAAAATAAATGTTGAGAAAGCCTTGGACTGTGAGAAAAATAGTTCATTTGATACTAGATGAAATAAAACCAGACTACATACTGAACACTTTAAAATGGGACTAAAGCTTAAATGTTTTGGACACATAATATAAAGAGTCACAGGACAAAATGTTGATCTCAGAAAATGCAAGACTACCAAAAAAGTGGCTAAAGTAGACTAAGTGGCACAAGCAGAAGCTTACTAGGTTCAAATAAATAATTCCTGTTGAAACAATATTCATCACATCCAAAAGAATCAGAAGCAAATAAAAAACAGCCAAGACAGGATCATCTTTACAATGGTAGAATGGAATGAAATCTCCATCCACCTTGTAATTTTGATTCACAATGTGGTTGTTGCAAAATATAGCTTTGTCTAATGTCTCAACTGAAAATGCTCACAAGGCCAAAAGGCTGGTTGCATTTTAGTGTATGAACTGATGCTGAATCAAAATCTTAGCAATATGTATAATTGGAAGTAATCTGATGTATTTCCATCTTTCCAGAAAAATTGGTATCTGACCAAATGTTGCTTCAGCAAATATGTTAACAAAAGAAAAACTGGATGCTAGTTCTCTGATGTTCTACACAAGTTGTTGACAACACTGGTTTTAGAAAAATGCTGTTTTGATTCTAAATTTGTTTTATTGTTGAAATAACAAACAGCAGTGCCATTAAAAGCAGCAGGGTGCAGGGTGCTTCCTAGTTAGCTTGTTTGCTTTTGTGCTGTGGTAGAAGAGAGATAATATTTCCCCACAGGAGATTTTTCAATTGACCACATTAACATCTTAATACATTTTTTTCTAAAAAAAGAAATGCTTATCCTTTTTTTAAAAAAGAAAAGAAGCAATTGAAAATGTGAAAGTTGATATATTTTCTGCCTTTACTGTTCTCATCAGCGTTAGCAAGATTTCTTTCATTACACCGCTATGGTTACATACACATTCTTTTCTGTTTCTGGAAATTAAATAACAAAGAGGAACCTGTAACTGTTAACATACTTTTTGTTGTTAACCAATTAAGAAAGTGAATGTAGATCTTTAAGTGCCTGTAATTTCTCAGTTGTTTTGATACGTGTTTACAGAATAATAAGAGCACTATTAATTTTAAACAAGTGGAATTAGCAAAAACAGTAAACCTTAGGGCCATTTTTTGATAATGGGGAAATATGATACAGGTAGTCCTCGACTTACAATAGTTTGTTTAGTGATAGTTTGAAGTTACAACGGCAATGAAAAAACTGACTTACGACCGTTTTTCACACTTATGACTGTTGCAACATCCCCATGGTCACATGATCAAGATTCAGATTTTGGCAACTGAGTCATATTTATGATGGTTGCAGTGTCATTTGATTAACTTTTGCAATTAACTTTAACTTCTAATAAGCAAAGTCAATGGGGAAGCCAGACTCACTTAAAAACTGTGTTACTAACTTAACAACTACAGTGATTCACTTAACAACTATGGCAATAAAGGTTGTAAAATGAGGCAAACTGTCTCACTTAGCAACATAAATTTTGGGCTCAACTGTGATTGTAAGTCAAGGACTACCTTTGACTAGTCTTCTGTAGCTAGATACTTCTCAGATATGTTGAGACTAGTATACACAGATCTGTAATAGTACTTCAGCAGGAATTCTGGAGTTATATTCCCAAAATATCTGAAAAATACCAAGTTGGGAAGCTTTACTTGGCAGTGTTTATTTCACAGACTGAAAGTATATAAATGTAAAAAATAAATAAATAAATAAATAAGTGTGCAGATTAAAAGAAAACCCATTGCACTATAACATTTCACAAAGAAGAGAAGCAATGAACATATCACAATAAAGCAAATTTCTCCCTACAAATAAGTGATGGGCTAGGGGAAAGCTATATGCTAAACTGGACTTTTAAACTAACTGTGTAATTAAAATATAGCTCTCCATTGGAGTCAGAAAGTAATGCCATTCCAATTCTATTTCCCTCACCAATGGTCTTCCTAGGATCCTGGGAAACTTGCCTGTATGGCTTGTATGGCTAATAACTATGCTGCTTTTTTCCATGTCTCAAAGCCTAGGGCCATAAGTGTGGGTTATGGTTTCTTCCCATACCTGTACTGCCTGAATGTTTGGCAGTGGAAATTGCAATGCACTTAGGGACTATAGAATGGGGTCTCCCGTTTCCCCATTTTTTTTGTGCAAGTTATTTGACATTGTCTTTGTGATAAAGGGGAAAAAACAGTGCTGGAAAGTCTCCTGCACCACAAAATGAAAACAAATAGAGGTGTGCAATATCAGTCAAGGCAAGACAAGTGCAGGTGGAAAAATTATGGTATAATCATTTGTATTGATGAAATGTGTGTTGAATGCTATGTAATGGACTTAGGATAAAAATAGCAACTGGAAAGAACATACTTCTCTTCAATTGACATTGAATGTTTTTCTATCTAGCACACTTAGATCTTTCAGTATAAATTATCAACAAATGAATCCTTATCATCTTATTTCATTGGAATCTGAGCTTGTGTACAAGAGGAATGTTAAGCAGCGTATTTAAACATGCAGATGCTTTAGTGATTTTGTAGGTCAGCATGTTTTATTACTCTCTGTCAAATAAATTGGCTGCAGCCTTGAAGACATATTCTGCTTTTATACTTAGTACTTTGACTCTTTGCTACATCAAACATTGTAGAAAGTTTTAAGAGAGAACTGATAGTTAATGGTTTTCAGACCTAAATTAATGTTGCTAATCAGATTCCAGATATGAAAGAATTGCTTTTGACAGTTAAGCATTAGAATTGTTTACCTTTGGTTTTTATGAGAATATTGGCTTTCCTGACTATCTGGTAGAGATTATATGGGATTTTTAAATTACTTTTTGTTTTGTACGTGTGATTTATATTGCAACATATTTCTGACAGCAATTTTAAAAATGTAGGTTTCTTATTTATAGATCATCGTGCATGACAAATGTAATGTATTGTTGCAGACTACATAATGTAATTAATGATACATTAGGAAGACTAGACTGTTTCTAGATTATTTATATGCCAATTAGTTTATATTTCATTTAATTATGTGTCATTTTTGATATAGTAAATGTCATGAAAAAGAGGTAGTGGACCTGTATTTATGCTAAAATGTCAGCTTAGTTTTTATCACCTACTATCTGTGTTTTAAATTGTATGAGTTAGATTAAAAAATACTCTTAATAATCAACTTTATGTCTAGGGAAACTTACTTCTTTCATAATTAAAGTTACTAATAAGGACTTGAAGAGATTTAATAGGGAAGCTAAGTCTGGACTGCTCTTGTTTAAGAAAATGTTTAAGTTAAAGTTAATAACTGTAAAAGGTGTCTAATTATTTTACCTTAAACTATTGGGTTATAATCTATGTCACATCTATAATTGCACCTGTTATCTTGAACTAGGAGGATTAAGGGCTTTTACCCTCATTTTTCTTGTGATTGATATCCATATGTTTTATGATTACAGATCTTGTTTTAGCTACTTGTTCCATGATTACAAATCTATGAGTACTTTTGCATCTTACTTCAGATGTTTTAGATAATAGCCCCCATTACCCCCACTGTTGGCCCTATTGATTGAGATTTATCAGACTTGTGGTCCAAAACTTCTGGAGGTCACCAGAATGCCTGTGTCAATCTTATCTTCACTATCTATGAACACAGTTTACTAAGACTCAATCAGTCACATACAGTGATTCACGAGAACTATGATTATCACCTAGATTTGTTTCTAGTCAGAGATGGGGGGGAAAGAGTTTTGGTGTCCATTTTCTTTCATATTTATTAAAATCAGTTCAATAAGTTGGTGAGTCAAAATTATGAAAATTCAATCCTAACTGAATTTATATAATTGATACAACGCTTGTAAATTACTATTTGGTTACTTACAAAGGTACATTTTGCACTTTTCATGGCTACTTAGATTCCCACCCTTTGCTCCACCCCAATACATGTGATATACCACAATGCATGCAATTCCCAAACTGTGACCTATACATATTTAGTATTTCTATTGATGCCAGACTTTTCAAGTTAGGCCAGGCCAGGAAACAGACATCATAAGGAGCTCTATTTTATTGTTGCAGATTGTAGTAACAGAATCCTGAAAGTTTGGCAGGTTTTCTTTCTGCCCCTGTTTTATACTAGACAGGATCAAAATAGATTATCTTGAGTTTCTTTCTCACTCCCTCTTCTTTCCCAAGGTGAAGGTGATGGTTATTTAACTCTTCTGTTCCTTCTTCAAATTTATCTTGGTATTCATCTACAAAATCGTCTTAATATCTCTTGTTTTATGAAAGTGATTCCAGACTATCTTGGGCTTTTTCTTTTTCTTCATTTATATTGTCTGCATCCCGTGTGATTCTATTAACTTCACCACCTTCTCCACCAACCTGCCTCCATCATTCTTCTGAAATCTGTGGAGACCTTTAATCTGCTGTTATTAGATTACAACTGTTTTAGATGTTACCTTATATGTGTGTGTCTTGGCTGTCATAGTGTCTCCAAGTAGTCACTTTGTGGAATGGCTTTATTAACTTGTCTTTCATTTTCCTGTGGTTGATGATCACTTGCTTAAGTTCCACAATCCAAACAATATGCTATCTTTTCATATGAGGTTTGTAGAGAATGAGGAAGGAGCTAGGCACAGTATAGGTAACATTATTGAGAAGTCAGCAGCAGACATAGCAGGTGAGGTTTGGATGTAAGACCTTTTTGGATGCAGGGAGATAAGATAGTCTGGGGGTTTGTACATTGCCATCTTAACACCAGAAATGGAAGGAACAAATTCACCTGAATTGTACTACTTCATGAGGTTTTGTAAGGCATATTTGTCTAAATAAGCCATAAAAATTGTTGCTGCCACTTCTGTTATTGAATAAACAGTACTTTTGGAAATTTAATTTGTATACAATACAGTTGCAATATTTTAAATTTATAAACAAATGTTGACAGAAATAGTTATAGCTATTGCTTACTAATCAGAGGTAGTGATTTTCATTGTTTGTACATCTTTGTTTAGATTTTTTATATACTGTGTTATGTCCTTTCAGGGCCATGAATATTGATATTTATTGAGAGCATAACCCCTAACTGAATTAGTTGCTTAATCAACTAAACATTTAATTGCAGATGAAATTTGCTTTCCAGTTAATCAGTAGAACATATTGCTAAACTGGCTCTATAGAGATGTCACCAAATTTAATGATAAAGAAATGTAAAACAAGGGATTTCAGTTTGTATGCATGCATTTCCTATTTCAATAACAATTATAGGCTAGTAAACTTCACAGAGCTGAGCTAAAATCAGTATTAGTATGCCTTGCAACTAGATTTATTATAATATTGATGGGAATTGAACATTCATATTAAAACTGTTTTACTGTTACTGTAACTGAAATATCCTATATTTTAAGTTTCTGAACTAATGGAAGCAAATATTAAAGCTATATTTTCTTCCATGAATAGGTAGGTTTTTTTGTCCACTGAATTTTAAATATTGTCATGCAGTTAAAGAGGAGCTGTTTTCTTTCAGTATATTAAAACTATGTGATTATATTTTGACAAACATGCATAAGTATGTAAGTCTGGTTGATTTAAGGCAATAAATCAGTTTAAATTGTTTTGCTGGTTGACAGCCATTTTTTAAAAATTCCCCTTTATCATTTATGCCCTTCTGATAAATTCTGCATTGAAATATCTAATAAATGCCCAGTTGTTGCTTTTTTATTGTTCTTTCTGGGACAGAATTTGTGCTCTAAAATATTATTATCCAGAGAAATACGAAGCAATTGTTTTTAATTATTTTGCCTTTGAAGTGTTGTGTGCAAAGCATTGTCATCTAAATAGACTACAGCTGTATTGCAATTACAGAATTAAGCTCACAAGTCATTAGTCGTTTATGCTCGTAAGGAGACAAAGGATATTAATTCATGCTAAGCATGATCTCCTTTGGTAAAATTTAGTGGTCTTTTTAATGCACACACAAATCAAAGATAAGAGTGTAAAATGAGGATTACAAGCAGGTACCAGATAATCAGAAGTGAGCTGATTTGTTGTAACTTGTTCAGTTTAAATATTTGTGCTTGTAAATTGTTTAACTGGCAGGTTCTCCCATTCATGTTCCCTAATCTTCCAATTTATTTTATTGTATAAAATAATCCTGGCAGCTATTCAGTTCCTATTCATATTTTGTATTGCATTATCCTCCCTGTTGCTGATACAGTTACAACAAAAACAAACATGCACACAAACAAACACACACACAAACCCCCTCCCATTTGTAGATATTTATTCTTTTATGATTTTCTCCCACATTTACCATGTTCGTGTTTTGAAGGTTAATGCCCAAAGTCAAGCAGACAGAAGCCAAGTGCTGCAAGGTTTTCCAAGATTAGGACCGATCCCTTTCGCAGAAATAAATGATTCCTGCCATGTGCAGTGATTTTGTGCAGCGCTACTCACGGCTGAGTGAGTGCATCAATACTGTAGCCCTTACATGCTGTACATACTGATGACACTGTGTTAACTTGATTGACTGAGCAGTGTACGGGAGAAGATGCACCTGCAAGAGATGTACAGACATGCAGTTTTAGTCTGGTTTTGAAATATTTATTTTTAGATTTGTTTTACTTGAAAATCTCAGTTTTAAAATCCATGGGTTCTCATGTTTCTGCTGCTAAGGTAGAGCAAACAGTTATGAATGCTTCTTTGTTGTCAACATTGTTCTGGATTTTAAAGGTGCATCTTCTTTATGCTTAAATTAAAATATATTGAGATTGAATGAGAGAGAAAAATGAAATAGAAGAGTGGCAAATTTGCAGCTAGTTGGATATTATTATCTTAAGGAGCTTATCTGAATGAAAGGGGAATGTTTTGTGTAATTCACTTGTGAGCAGCATTTTGTGTTATATTTTTCTGTTTTGTTTTGTTCTTTGTAGGCTTTGAGACAGCAGCAGAAAAGAAGAAATGGAGTCTCAATGATGGTAAACAAGACTGTTCCTCGTGTTGTTTTGACACCATTAAAGGTGTCTGATGAGCAGTCGGATTCACCTTCAGGTAAATAGCTACAGACTGACTGCAACAACAGTTTCTAGTCAAAGAGCTCTCCCGATGAGGTGAGAGCTATCGTGCACAAAATTAGGATGCTGAAAAATTATAATGGTGTTCCCACAAGATGGATTCTGTTTCATTTTTTTAAACCAATTTTATTAATTCCAAGAAGGAAGATTTTAATTTCAGTGCTAGGGGGGAGGGGAGGATCAAGAGAGAAAGACTGTCTTAAAAAAAATTAAAATTACAACAGCTGCTTTAAAGGAATGCAAAGTAGTCTTTTTGGATGCTGATTCTTAATGGGAGAGCTACATTTTGGCATTCCGTGCCATCAGGGAGCCAAATAAATAACCATCACAACTCCTCTGGGAGTGCGAATTACTCTCATACTCCTGTCTTGCAATAACAGTTGTCCTTTTAATAAGATTTTGTGTTCTGGCACCATCTTAATCACCACAGTGCAACCCTGACCTTTACTTTTGGCTGTTACATGCTTCACTGTGAATGAATCGTGCAGAGATCTGTGTCACTTTTTATTGTAGGTTGGGTTCCCCCCCCCCCACCGACGTGGGAGAAAATTAACTTACCAAAGGGAGGGTTTCCCATTCTTCCTTTTATTTCTTTGTTCCCTTATAAAGATAGTGTTATTATTTTTTAAGATGTCTCTGCTATCAGAGAAGAAGCTTGTTTATATTGGATTAGCAAACATCTTTATTGACTGTTACATTGAAGAAACTTGTTTTCATCACTTAATGGATTTATGAGCTTTTGCTTCGTTGCTTCCAGTGACAGGGAATCAACTTGTCAGCAGAAAACATAACCTTTAAATAGGGTAACAGATAAAGATGTTACTATACGGGTTTTTTTCTTTTTTTTCCTTCCTGTTAAAAAAAAATTAAACTCTAGCTTTGTCTTTGGTTTTGGTTTTTCCCAAACCGGGAAGCACTTCAGTATAACGTTTGCTTTCTTAAAGGGTCTGAATCTAAAAATGGTGAAGCAGACAATTCTGATAAAGAAATGAAACATGGGCCAAAGTCTCCAACTGGAAAACAAATGAGCCAGCATTTAAAGAGATTAAAAAAATCTGGTTTAGGTGAGTAGGTCTCTAAAATGTCCTTTTCAACCCCCCCCTCATCTTTTTGCTTTATAGAATACATTAAAAAGGTGAAAACTCACTATATAGAATTTCACATTTTCTCTCTTGACGTTTTGGATATTTTTTTCAGTACACAAGGGCTTCCCTTGCTGTGTTCTTTTGTCCCTTTGAACTCTACAGGGGTGTCCCCTTTTGGGGCACCTTTTCCCAGCAGGCCATTCTGTCACAACCTTTTTCAATCGGACAGTATGGAGCTCCCCTAAATTGGCCATTTTAGAGCCAGCTGTTTCTTGCTTCACCATCTTTTCAGGGAGGACTATTCTTACTTTCCCCCCTTTATCTTTTTTCATTATTTCTCAGCGTATTATTAACATATTTCTCAGTCACGTTTCTTTTCTGACTTTGGCTTTTCTTTCTCATTCATTAGAAGTATAAAATAGCTCAGATTATATAGTAAACCAATATTTATATTTACTCTGTTAGACTTTTAAGTGTTGGGCTCCCTCATCCTTTTTTTTTTTTTTTGCTAAATTATATGTAACTTATTTGTCCTAGGCAGTAACAAAATGTCTCATTAAACAAATAAACAGGCAAGCGTTTTTGCTTTCTGTTGGATTATTTATCATCATACTCTGTGTTTTTCCTTTCTTAGATTTTTGTTTGCATCCTAATTTAATATTTTAAAATATTTCAAAAATGCTAATTTTATCACTGATCCTTATCCTTCTTAAACGTAGGGGCATTTCATAGTATTATCTAATGGCATAACTGCTCCAATAAATTAGCAATACGCTCTGAAAGAAGTTATTTCTCGTTTAAAAATGCAATTTTCTATTGCTGGCATCAGTATCTTCCTTATTGTATTTGTTTTTCTTCAGGTTCTCTTCCTATCTTTTTATTCTTTGTGAATGAATTCTGAATTATATTTTGATTCTAAAAACAAATTTTGCTTGATGATTAAAGCTGTGGTAAAATTGTTTAACCATCATACCTTAAATACAGAATTTACAATTCTTCCCATCCATCTGGACAAAATTAAATCTTTGTTTTGGCAACAAAGCTCTTTCTAGTCTCTGTCTTTCATATTCTCTCTCTTTCATATTCTCTCTCTCTCTCTCTCTCTCTCTCTCTCTCTCTGTCTCCCTCCCCCTCTCCACACACACCCATGCAGACACACACAAACATGAAGTGTGCTGATTTACTCTTTAGTTCATGGCATTGTTTTAATTTAAGAGTCTTGAGAAACTGCAAATGTGAAAATGGCCATTTCTGGCTCGGTGATTGATAAGCTTCATTGTATTATATCTTTTCCAATTAAGTAATCAAAACTAGCATTTATTCTTTTAAAAGACCAGAGTTAATGTTTTATAGAATGTTGTTTACTTGTGTTTAGATGTTTATTTTTTATTATAGCTTAGCAGAAAAGGGTACAAAAGACAAATATAGGGCTGCCTTTTTAAAAAATGGGATTTTTTGCTCAAGTGATATTTTTATGTGAAAGATTTTACATACAATAAAATTCCATTCTTTGATAGCTTTCTGTCTATAAAATATGATTCAGTTTCCTTCACTGACATATTTAGAAATTTTTAGTGTCTCTCTGTGATAGCAAAATAACGGATGGCTCCGAAGAGTACCATAACTTCATAAAGTTTAAGTTGGAAGCACAATTAATGAAGGGGAAATGGGAAATTTTTTGTTCATGCATTTAATATGCTTTAAGTGTTATACAATATGAGGGTTTAAATTAGCTGATTATAAGGCTAAAGTTACTATGGCTTGTAATATAGAACCATATAAATAGGAAGGCCATGCTCATCTTCCCTAGATTTTCTTCCTCCTTGAATCCCAAGACCCTGCCTGAAAAGTCCAAGATTCCTGAAAGAATGGCATTCATTAAGGAGAATTAGAGCAGTGTTTTTCATCGTTGGCAATTTTAAGATTTGTAGACTTCAACTCCCAGCCAGCAGCATATCTTAAAGTTACCAAGATTGAGAAACGCTGCTGTAAATGCTGCAATGCTGGAATTATCCACCAAGAAATTTATGCACATTTCTACTCTCTCAGACTGCCATTTATGATTTGGAATCAAATCCCATATCCTGACCACCATAGCCATTAAGACCTAATCTCAGCTGTTCAGGAGTAGTTAGTAACTACACTTCCGGAAAGGCTTTATGGGCGCATAACTAGTGAGGAACATAACTGAGAAATTAGAGAGGTAGTCAAGTTTGCTTTCTTAAAATGGTTAAAATAAAGCAGATTTTGAAAACTTCCAAAACATAGAAGCAAGCATTAAAATTTCAAATATTGTTCAGTAATGCAAATTGAGATTTTAAAAATCTGCTTTACTTCTGATTTACTGCTGATTTAGTCTAAAGCCATGATGGTGACTGTGATGACTATTGACAAAAAATGAATTTTTGGCCCCTAGTTTGATGAAAACATCACTCTCTTTTTAGGCACTTGTGAAAAATGCAATTTGGTACATTCAGGTAAAATTCAGCTGTGACAATCATTAGTAAAGGATGGAAGATAAATCTGTCACAGTTGTAATAAAATACATTCTAACCCATAGTGTAACTACCCTTGACTTACTAGTTACAGTTGTGTTCATAGCATCACCAAAACATTATTATTGAATTGCAAGAGGTGCAGAAAAGGGCAACCAAAATGATGAAATTGTATGAGTATTGTCCATGTGAAATAAAGTCACATTTGTGACTAATGGGTTTAGAAGAAATTGAGTAAATGGGACATGACAGAAATATCTAAAATTGGGCATGTTATAAAAAAAGTGGAGTAGAACGTAGGGCCATCTGATGAACTTGGATAGTTAAAAATTCAATTAATATATTATAGAATTTGTTAACACATGGATACAGTGACATCTGGCAATTTGGATGATTATAAAAAAGAATTTGACAAATGCATGAAGCATAAAACTATCAACAATTTCCAGTCTGGTTTTGTATTGCTCTCTGTCTAGGAGATTGCATATCTCTCAATCCCAGTTGCTGTGGATCGTGAGCAGGGAAATATTGCTGTACTTATATTCTGCATATTGCCTTGCCACAGGCATTTAACTGCTCATTGTGGGGACAGAATGCTAGATTAGGTAGCCACAGCTGCTTTTTATGAATGAAAATGTGGTTGCCTTCCATTTAAAAAACCCTTTGAACACAACCCACCTTGCCTAATCTCATTAAAAATAAGTGGAACATTGTATTTTTTATAACTGTTGAATTGTGATACTTGCAGTTTTGAAATAGCATTTCAGGGAATAATTGAACCATCAATCTTTGCTGAAAACCATTTTGTGTTTATATAGTATTGGGATAGCTTCCTTATAGTCAAATGATTAGAATTTAAAGAGGTCCATGCAGGCACAAAGATACTTCTTTGTCTGGAAGAAGGGATGTCAATTTGCAATTTCTGTATAGCTAGTTGAGCTTCAGATTGTATAAGGATATCTGAGTTAAAGTTTTCAGGCAGTGGAGAAGGCTCCCTAAATTTTGAAGCATGATCAGTACAACAAATACAATATGAGCCACTAAAAAGTAGAGCTCTCTATGGATAATCTTGTATCTTCAAAGCAGTAACTAATATTCTGCTTTACAATTAATGGGAAAACATTATTTGCTCATTTGTGGATTTATTTCACAGTATTTAGCAGCTGCCCCAGTCAGAGATTTTGATTGCTTTGCAAAATAAAAAATATGTGCTATTTATTTTTTAATTTATTTAGTCACTCATTCTTGAATGACTCTGAATGGCTTACAACATTACAAAATAGCAGTATAAAACAATTACAATGTTAAAATGTTAAAAACATTGAACATTAAAAGTTATAAATAAAATATTAAAACATCAATCGATATAAAATAATAAAAAGGATGCAATAAAACTATAAAGCATGATTAATACATATATGTTACTCTGAATACATAGGATTACTGCCTGGAACTGAGAACCATGTTTTCATTCAAAAGTTATGAAAATGTACATATCGGTGCAGAAGTATTGTACCTTTGTTCAAATAGGAGCATTTTTCTTTCCTCTAATTTGTTTTAACTTAGTACATTTTTTCATAAATGGGTGAGTTCTATGCAAAGGCAAGCTTCTTGGGAAACATAACTCTTTCAAAAAGAACCTTTTTCTAGCAGTCAACAATTCCTGAGAATGGTTACGATGTTGATGGGAACAGGAGAACTGGCTCAGGTTCCACATAATCATAGACACCATTTGCCCCTTTTTGTGCCCAATTGTTATTTTCTCTTGAACTACAGACTGTGTTGTGACTGTAAGATAAATGTCACTCCCCGCTTCTATTTCGCATGTGTGTAGCACCTTGACGTCTTACAGAAAAGATAGATTACAAATGTAATAAATCAGTAAATCAATAAATCTCAAAACTCAGGGCTAAATAGAATTTCTGTGGACTAGATGTTGTCTTCATTTTTAGCTATTAAGTACTAGAATTATTATCTCATGAGACAACTGATAACATATGATACCGCTATTCTGCTTAAACTAAGCATTTCTGCTCAGGTTCTTGTAATTTTATATAAGTTATCTTCAGTTTCATGAAGAACGGAAGAAGGAAAATTAGTGCAACTAATAAATTATTTTGAAAGTTAAATTAAGCAAAATGAGAAAACATATTTTCTGAGTTTTTATTTTTTATATTATTGAAAGAATATGCTTTTAATGGACACAAAATTTTGATTATGTTTTAAGATTCTGTGCCTCCAGCCCCAACTTTTAATTTGCATCTTGGAGTTGCATAAACAGGACTTTTAAAAAAAAAAACTTTTTAAAACAAGGAAAATGTATGAGATTCCCATTAGGAACATTTACTATGTCTGATTTTTAATTCTATTTATTTTTAAGTTCTGTTTTTAACATTTAAGTTTTTGAAAATTAAAAATAAATGAATTCAGGTCTACTGAATTCCCTGTTACTTCCAGTGTAGACAACAATGATCTTAACATTTCATGTGGCAGCTTGTTTCACTGATTGACAGCTTACATAATTATGATGTTCCTTCTGATATCCAGTTTATACTTACTTCCTTGTATTTTTAACTCATTTTCTGGATCTCATCTCTGAGGTAATATGGAATAAGTTTACTCCCACATTTAAAGTCTGCTATGATGTTTCCCCTCAGTCACCTCTTCTGTAAAACATGAGCATATCCTTTGACTATTCCTCAGAGGCCTTACTTTCAAAACCCATCACCATTTTGGTAGCCTACCTCTGAACTCACTTCAAGTTGTCAAAATCCTTTTAAAATTATAGTGCCCAGAACTGCATACCAAATAGTATTCCAATTGAGATCTGATTAGAGTGAAACAATTAACTCCCATGATCTTGACTCCATATTTCTGCTAGTGAATCCCGAGATAGAATTTGTGTTTTAAAAGCTTCAGTACATGGCTAACTATGTTTAACTTGTGGTTGACAAGATCAACCAGATTCTTTTCACATGTACTACTGCAAATCCAGATCTCCCCCATCTTATACTTGGGTCCTATATTTTTCCTCCAAATGTTAAATTCAGCACTGTTTACTTCAGCCCACTACTTATGCTTGTTTAGATATTTTAAAAACTTTCTTTCCTCTGAAATATTAGTCACTCAATCCAATTTTGTGTCATCTGCGAATTAGATAATTATCATTTCAACTCCTTTTTTCAAATCATTATTATAAATATTGAATAACACAAGGTTCAGGATATAACTCTGTTGTGCTTCCCTCCAACCTGTCTTCTCTAGAAGGTTATCAACTTCTACTCTTTTGGAATACAAAATAATGGTCTGATTCTTTTCCATACCTCCTCCCCTGGAGATTTTGAATTCAAGGATAACATGACCAATTTCCCAAAGCTACTAGGCACCTTTTACTACTTCAACTAATTACTTCATGCCAGTGATAATTAGGTCTAGGATGACAAAGTCTGTTGTTCTTCCACTTTCTGACAAATAAAATTGTCATCAAGAGAGGACAAACAGTTGTTGGATCTCTGATTTTTAGCAGAGCTAGATTCCCAGCTGATGTCATTATAATGAAAATCTTTATTATTGGTATTTGAAAGATTGGTAATCTGATAGAAAGGCTTCATCCATATCTTCAGCCAGCTAAGGTGGTGTGTCATAAATTCACAGTATCATCTTTATTTCTCCCATCGGTCTCATTTTATTCTTCTATAAATGTTTCAGTCTGATTACTGAATTTCTACACAAGCATATTTTTCCTTTACATACATTGCCATTCCCCTCCCCATTAGGTCTCAATTTTTGTGTTTGTCTTGTTAGTTTAGGATCCTACTTCTCCCTATTTATTTCCCATGTTCTATGTATAAATGTAGAAACAACTGAGATTTTCAGTGGCATAGGCTACTGGACTGTCTATGAAACTCTTGAGTTTCATTCTGGCCTCTTGCTTTTCTTTTTGTGCTCTGTTTTCTTAGCTCTAAGACTCGGATGCATATTTGTTTCTGAACTCTTGCCACTCTTCCCTGTTAACACCTTCCTGATGAGTTCAGCATGGTACCTACTCTAGCAGTTCTTAATGAAGATTACGTAGGCCATTGTCATAAAATCCAAAGTTATTTCAGCAACAAAGTCTGTGTAATGGATTATTGACCTCCAGTATCCTATTTTGTCTTTTGTTTCTCATTGGTTCTTACTTTACCAACTCAAAGATGAAAATGTAGATTTAAAAAAAAACATTAATTCATAATTTTACAATGTGTTAGTGGCTTTAGTTCCTTCATGAAAGTGTACAAATAACAATTTATAATGTAGTGTGATCTTTGCTGGTTTCTATTTTAAAACAGCTTTTAGGGCGAGTTTATAACACATTTTATTGGTTTCTAACACATTTTGCTTAGCAACTGATTTTAACAGCATAGTTTGATGAAGTAATGAGACTGGAAGTTAACATTTTCTATAGTTAGGTAGTTCCTTCTATAAAATAAAGCGACAGCACTATTTTGATAATATGAAAAGAGGAAACAAAAATACTATGCACATGTGAAAGGAAATGCTTGGTGTATAGAAGAATGATTTCAAAAGTGTTGGGAAAAAAGTGCTCTTCTCCCTAGCATGGACAGCTGCTATACTATGTGAAATGTAAATGGTTTGAATTTTACTTATTAAATGTACCTATCCCTACTTTTATTTGTGATAGAGTTAAATGTGTTTTTATTTGTTTAATCCAGGACACTTGAAATGGACCAAAGCCGAGGACATTGATATAGAAACACCAGGATCTATTCTTGTGAATACCAACTTGAGGGCTTTAATAAACAAACACACATTTCTTTCATTACCTCAGCATTTCCAACAATACCTCCTGCTTTTACTTCCAGAAGTAGATAGGCAGGTGAGTAAACAAAATATACTTCACAGTGCTTTCATATTAAATATTTTTCAATACCTTGATTAATATTTAGTGACGTGAGTGTTTCTACACAACATATAAGTTATGGAAATTGCTCTGATGGGCAGTAGCTGAAAAAATCAAGGCGTATGTTTTAGGTGAACAGGTCCAACAGAGGGTTTTTGCCATGACAGCAAAAGATGAACTCTCTTCCAGATTGACCTAAACAAGGTAGATGAATCACTTTTCCTGTCATTTCATCCCACAGCATACCTGAAACATCTATTAATGCCTATTTCCCTAAAGCCTTAATAGACATTAAAACTTAATGTCCATTTCCCCACTTAATTTAGCTGCTTGGTCTCTCATTTCATTGAGAGGAAATATTTGCAAACCAATCACATTAGTTTCATAAAGAGCTAGATAAGTTGCTATTTGAGATATGCAAGTTTTTATAAGTTCTTAGAGTTTGTTTTATGGTTGTTTCAATCTTAGATCAAGTTATAATACCAATAGAGTCGTTAATTAACAATGGACATGTGTACTTTTGACACAAAGCCATTAGCTCTCAATTGATTTCTTTAAATTTAGTGAACCTCTTGTGGGTATTACTCTGTCAGAATACCATATAACTGAAAGCTCATTTGTAAATTAATATTTATCTCCACAAGAATGGAAAATGTCTTTTAAGGAGAAAGGACCTTCTCCAGAGCTAAGAAGGCAATCTCCAAATGCTCTCCTGCCTCCACACAATGTTTATCGTGTTGAAAGAATTGGTAGACAAACTAGCTCATGAGCAGACTTCTTTCTCTCCCTTGTTCTTTACCCTGCTCTTTTGTATTATAGGGTATTTGACTGTATCCCACTTTCCTGTTCAGTCCTTAAGATTCCTTCTGTCAGTCTTATATGGACCTGATATATTTTTCATTGAGACAGGAACAGCCTTCATGGGACAACCTGGCTGTTTATTCAGGTTCACTTCTACCCAGTGCTTGGTATCTGTCACTTTGGTGCTATTTTGAACAATTAAATAGTGGAGTGGGGGTGGGGTTCAAAAAAGAAAATCTCTAAATCACCTCTGGGGAAGAAAATGACATCCTCTCAGATCTTTTCCTTTAAGATTACCAGACTTTAATAATGACAGGCAGATATGACAGTATTCTTGACTTAAGAGAAAACATCAATGATAAACTAGTACAAAAACAAATAAATAGAATAAAATACTCCCAGAAACTTCTAAGATGAGAGTGAGATAAAGAGAAAAAACCTCTGGTCATGCTTCTTTGTTATATAGCCCTCTTGATCATGAAGGCAAAAGAGACTGCCACTGCAGGGATTTTTTTATTCCCAGCTCTCATGTTATAAGGTTTGGTAAATTATTTGCACAGTTTGATCCATAGTTTTCATCCCCTGAATATACCAATAGATATACAAATTTGGCTTTGGATATTTAAATTCTCTTCCCAGTCAAGAAGAAACAATACCCTTTAGAGTGATACAATGACTCCCCAATGACTCTACAACAGTGTGATTCCACCCTTGAGGCATCTGTGATGCACAAGTGACCAGATCAATACATGTACTTTATTGTATTCTGCCTATAATACAAGAAATCTCCCTAGACTGCTTCTCTTACCTTGGAAACAGATAGATAACATTCCTTGGAGTTGGGGTGTATATGTGTGTGTTTGAGTCTTGGATCTCTTAGTGCGCAGTAATTCAAGGCTAATTTCCTGCTTGATTCCTCCTCCATGCCTGGCTGATTATTTCCCAACAGCATCATTTCTATTGCACGGACCATTCATTGCTACTGCTCTGATTACCATTCAATAGATTTTTCAGAATCATTGGGAGTTTGGTGGCATATAAATTATATATAAATAATAGTTATTATTATGATTGGTGGCACAGCCAGATGTTTAAGACTGATTTGGCATTTTGGTCCTCCTATCAAGTTCTTTCCAAGGGCTTGGGATAGACAGATGTTTTTGTTTAATGATGTTAAAAGTATTGTCACTGGATGTAAACAGTCCTAAGAAATGCTGCCTTTTGCAATAGACTGATGGTGATTTTGTCAATGATGATGGTGTTCAAGTGGTGTTCTAGATGTTTTGGGATTGCACCCAAGATGTCCATCACTATTGGTACTATCTTTGCTTTCTTTTACTTGCCATAGTTCTAATTTTATTTACAAGTCTTTCTATTTTGTGATTTTTCTCTAGTTCTTATTCTTCTCTTCTGCTTCCTCCAAGTACTGCCATGTCCACTATCCAGACTTTTTTTGCCTTTCCAACAATTGTTAAGTCTGGGGAGTGATGTGGCAGGTAGTTTTCCTTTGAATTCTAAAGTCTCAGAGCATTTTAGCTTCTTCATTTTCTATGGCTATATCCTTGTCTCATTAGTTCTTCTCTTGATTTCATTTTATATTCTCCTTCACAATATTCTGGTATCTCACAGTAAGTTAGCCATTTGCTCTTGTATATAAGATGCTTCTTGTGCCAAGATCCACAAAGGTGTTTGGGGGCATAACCTGGGTTTCTATGAATTCTATATTCTTACTATGGCACATCTAACATAATGGTTTTTAAAATCCACATTAGCCTTGACTTTATCATGCCACAAACGTCCATGCCACTCAAATTTCAGGTCATGTCCTTCTCGCTCCAAAACTTTTCATTTCTTAGTAACACCTAGTCTTTCATCCAAATCAAACAGCAAGCTGCAAAATAAAATTTCAAATCAGATAAACATTTCTTTGCATCTTATAACACCTTATATTTAACTTGTAGCTCTTTCCCCTGCCACACAAATTTAGTTTCATCTTTCTGCCACTGTTTAAATGGCACATCAGTTGTCAGATACTGTCTGAAACAAAAACATCATTCTAGGGAAGACATTCACTTTTATCACAGGAGTTCTTCCCAGCAATGACAGTTGTAATTTTTCCCATCTTAAACTATCTTTTTAACTTCATTCCATATCTTAACATAGTTATTTTGAAATAACATGTAATTCATATTTGTCATACTGATACTCGGATATTTTAACTTCCTGTCAATCTTAAAGCCCATTTTATTCATCAATTCTGTTTGATTTTACAATTTCACAGTTCTTGTTAACATCTTCCTCTTTTGTTTATTAATCTTAAAACCTACTAATGCATGAAAATCTTTTAATTTGCCATTAATATTTTATTTCCCTTTAAAGGATCTTTCATAACCAACTCCAAATCATCTGCAAAAGCCCTTAACTTATAAGTTTCTTTTAAAATCTTTACTCCCACAATTCCCTCATCTTGTCTTATACTTCTATTCAGTATTTCAAGAATCAAAATAAAGAAGAGAAAAGACAATGAGCATCCCTGCATTATTCACAGCCTAATTCCAATTGTTTTCTGCAACTTAGAAGATCAGTACAGATAGTTTTTTATTATGTTCTCAAAATACTCCAAAATGTCCAACAAATTTCTAAACATAGTCCTTTAAATGACTTTTAGATAAAAACCCACATTGATCCTTATGAATAATTTTTTGTAAAATTATTTTCAGTTTGTCAGCTAGAATTGTTATGAAGTACTTGTAGTCATTACTCAATAATGATATGGGCCTATAGCTTATTAAAATCAAATCTTGTTCCTTTGTGGGTATACAAAGTAGCCAATTTCTTTGAAATCCAAATCATGTCTATTCTTGAAAAGAATTGTTTACTTTCAGAAAAGTAGGCATAATTTTTTGAATTGCCGTTTTTCTATCTCCATATATCAACCAGCTCTAAATTGTCCATCAAATCAAAGAAAACTTTGATAACTTGCTTTGATTGATTTTAATAGTTTTCTCAGAAGTTCTGTCCAGTTGTGGGGAGATAACTCCATTCCAATTCCCCATCAAACACTAATTTTCAGAAGCAACATATATTAGTTTCTCCATTTGTAAAGCAATACTTTGTCCTCATTTGGGGTATAAATTCCCAATGTCATAGTTTCATGCATATTAACGTCCAGCCTAAGAAATCTACCATGCTCATCAGTCAATACAAGTTCTGCTTTTAGTTGGGGATTTACTTACAAAACAATTCCATATTTAATTTTAATTTAATTTAATTTGAGGAGAATTTGCTCCATTCTACCTTAAGCATGTGTAATCCATAACAAGCCATTTTTTTAAAAAAAAAGATATTTGTAGCACCTAATTTAAGTTTTCTTTTAGAGTCTCCACTGACACTTCCATTTGAATCTCTCCAATTCTTCTTTGAATTTTATTGCCTTTTGAATTCCCTTGCCTTTTGGACAGAATTCAATCAAAACCTCTACTGTTTAAAGATAAAGATCACACCTTCTAATATGTGTAATTGACATGGAATATTTTTCTGCTTTAATCGCTCAGTCAAAGAACAATATTTTTTTCGCTAGCACAAAATTTGAATGGGTATTTCTTTGGGAACAATTATATCTGTATTATCAATTTTCAGTTTTGTATCAAAATGCTGCTGTAAAACTGTATCAATTCTCGAAACAACTCTAGCTGAAGCCATATTTTTCTTGCTTTATTTCTTGGTTACCATGTTTGGGAGGGAGGGGGACTTATGGAATGTAGAATGTTTTCCTCTAATGTGCCAGATATAACACAAGGGGGGTGGACAGTATCTATTCTTTAATTATACCAAAACCACAGGAATTATTCAATGTTGGCTTTACCTCTGACCGTGCCAATATAATGTATCCACTAAACAGGATTTTTGAGGAAACTAAGGCTCAGAGTCTTGAATTGGCTGGGAACATTACTCAGAACCATGACAACTTGATTCCTTGTCTTCTTCCTGATAAAGTGCACCAAGACATCCTTTAAAACATTTCTTATTCTCACAAATTTTGTATTTATTCTACATACTTTATCACTCTCTGCCTTTGTATACTTTCCATCCCAATCCAAAACTTTTGCTAAGAGTTTATTTAATAAGCTTTTCTCTATTATCTTCCCCAGAAACATCTGGGATTGCTCTAAATTCTCAAACAAAATTACTTCTCTCTCAATTATAGTACACCCAGATTATCTAACTCCCTTCCAAGTTTCTGACTATAACTTTTCTTTTACTTCCCAATATTTCCACTTCGTCATTAATTTGTTTGACCTCTCTAGACACTTGTTTTACAGAGATTTTCATCATACCAATTTATTCTTTCACATTCTCTTTCATCTTTACAAAGCTTTCACCATTTTTTTTCATATGCTGTCAGTTTAGTATCCAGTGATGCAACTTACTTATTATCCAATTTCTCAAACATTTTCTGAAGCAAATCTGGTGTAATTTCTGTTTCTGCAGGTTGCTATACTAATCCTCTCTTCCCCTCTAATGTACTTTGGTGTTTTTCCATTACGGGTAGTCCTCCATTTATGATTGGTAACTTAATGATTGTTTGAAGTTAAGATGGATTCCCAAAAAATCTATTTGTGACCCGGGTTCAAAGTTTTGATGCCTACCTCCCTATAGACATGTGACTGTATTTTAGGCGTTCATCAGTCAGCCCACATTTATGGCTATCTACAGCAACCTGCAATCTCATGACCACAATTTTGCTAGAAACCAGCATTTACCTTTGGTTTATGGCAAAAAATATGCCTTTTAACAAACAGTGGGTTACTGAA
>JANHFL010004826.1:57517-103481 GCA_032468155.1 Oxyrhabdium leporinum
TCTCTCTCTCTCTCTCTCTCTCTCTCTCTCTCTATCTCTCTCTCTCTCTCTCTATATATATATATATATATATATATATATATATATTCAGAGAAGAATTAAATCAATTAATGAAAGGGCTGCTGACTTTCCCATTAAAGACAAAGTCCATGGAACGTTCCACCCTGCAATGAACTCACCTAAATTAATTATCTGCTAACATGGAATTTTAAAAAAAATATCCTTAGTTGACTCATGTATTTCTTGTAATATACTCAGTGATATATGTTTCATCTATTGTGCCCTTCCAAAATGGTTTATATCTTTCCATATATGTGATCTATTACTTCCGCAACCATTTGATATTAAATTTCTTAGATTTCTTATTCCAAACACTGTGCTCCCAGTTTTGATTTCCAGAGACTTCTCACATGTTCTCCCAGGATCAATAGCCACTCTTGATCTAACACAACCTAAAATAACAGTTCTTTCATCTTTTTTTACTCTGATGACACTTAAGGCAGGATGAGAAAGTTGAGGAATGGGTTGCACAATATCTTCTATCTCTAACCCTTGACCTGGGAAGCTAGTAAGATGTTGTCTATTGGGATATTGCTATCAGCTAGCAAAGCAAAAACAGGTCTTGATTATAGTGTCTAAATTTAGAAATAAAATTGGTATATTTTTAGTTTGCCACAGTACCGGTTAATATAATGGATAGATATTATGGTTTCCAAAAATGAGTCCACGACATGATTAATGCCCAATTTTCCATTAGAAAAATGAGGTGTCAACTTTTTAAATACTTTTATGGTTGGGTAATGGAGAACATTTATTTATATCCCTTTCTAATAAAATATCTCAGTTACTATAATGAAAAATAATTTTAAACTGTTGGCTGCAACCCAAAATATGCAGAAAAAAGCTTTATTTTCTTTATTCCTGCACTTCTCCCCACTCCCTCTTCTTCTGCTTGTTGCAAATAATAACCTGTTCTTCCAGTAAGCTGATGAATCCTTTGCTTGTACTTTTCTGAATTGCGGCTGTTACATTTAAGAAATTGGTTTGCAGTCCAATTTTCTTTTGCTTCTCTTGGGAAGATACGTTCCCTGCAATTTTTCTTAGACACACTGTTTACATACTTTCTAGTCTTTAACGCACTGGGATTTGTTTACAC
This sequence comes from Oxyrhabdium leporinum, assembly GCA_032468155.1. NCBI lineage: Eukaryota > Metazoa > Chordata > Lepidosauria > Squamata > Cyclocoridae > Oxyrhabdium > Oxyrhabdium leporinum. The sequence goes on from JANHFL010004826.1 coordinate 58,674, forward strand.
AACCTCTGTATATAAAGGTAGAATATAAAACTAGGTTACCTTGCAATTGTGTCGCAGGAACAGCATTATTCAGTTGCAGTTTGGGGGTTATATATAATTATATATAATTTAGGACAAACACAGATTTATAAGCGGAATGCCCTTAATTCAAGGCCTCAGAGGAAAATATTTAAGGCAGCAAATGTCAGTAAATCTCATCAGAGTGGAGTCACTCAGAGTAGACAATGTGGTCTAAATAGCTTAATGACCTGATTCAGTAAATTTCATCTATTAATTCACTAGCCATGAATAACAGTTCGGATAAGTGTTGTAACAATCACACATTCATTTTATGCTACATTATTTAGCTGCATTGCTTATATACCTGAACATCCAGTTCATATGCATAAGTATATGAATTGACTTGGTATATGAAAAGTGCTTAGTGGGTAAGCACTTTTTGAATTTTCAAAACTAGATTTAAATCTGTACTATTGCGTAGTCACCATGCCAATCTCAGTACATTCTGATGATTCTGTAGTTTAATATTTTGAAACATATTCATTTAGTTCTCTGTTGCAACATACATTTGGTAATATATGGCCCAATATTTCCTCAATTTCATTTAGTTATAGCCAGAGGAAGTTGAAATTACTGAGATAAATTTATCATAACATGTATAACTAATATATGTATCCCACTAAGCATACATACTTTTCTACCCATACATTCCACAAACTGACAGTATATATTATTAATAATTTCACTTGGAAAATAATGTTTCATTTCATTCCCCATTCACAATGTAAAATATATAAATATAATTAAACCCCTTTCCACAAAAATGTATTTTTTTTTTGTATGCATTTCACTTGGTTTTCTCAAATAAAATTCATTCAGGTGGCTAAGAAATGGTTCACCTGGAACTCTAAGGGTAATCCATATTGTCAACTCATCTGGTGTGCACCATGTTGAAAAATAACTTCAGTCATTTTCTTGCACATATTTTGAAGAAATTTTGGAATCGCGTACAATAGTTTAAGCATTGATGCATCGCTGTATGATAGCTGATATTAAGGTATGCAACAGGATCTTTAAACCCCTATTCCTATGGCAAAATAGGAAAATTTAAGAATGTTGATTTTCCCATTGCAGAATAATAAAACGGAGTCTATTCTGAGTTTGAACCTAAAAGAAGCTCCAGCCTGTATTTGTTTCTCTGGTGTTTCATGGTGCAAAGGGTGACCATACAGTATGCATTTATACCAATGACAGACATGTATTTAGTTAAGGAAGCTTACCTAACTGCTAAATTTCCTTGTAGAAAAGTGTATTTTTTAGGGAAGTTGCTCAGTTGAAATATTTAGGTATGTTGTTATTTCTACTGGAATGTAATTTATGGAGCAGTTTTCAGTGACCTTTTTAAATTACTTATAGTGCGTGGATTTTTGGCTGTGAACATTTTTCTATTAATTTGCTAGCACTTATTACATATTTGAATCTTCTGACTGCTACAATCTTTCTGTCAGAGTTCCGACCAATACCCTAATAAAATTAACAGTCTGAAGCTTTCTTTGATAGTGTGTTTAATTCATATAACTTAATAGTAGTAAAAGCTAAAATCTCAGACTCCAGATTGATTCATGCTTCAAAAGATACATTGGGTTAAAGTCAAAATTATAGTGGCCACATTTGGGCATGAAATGGAGTCACATTTTACATATTGGAAAACAGACTCCTATGAGATTTGACCATATAAGTGATGGAATCAGAGGTGGGCTGCTCTTGCTTTGGCAAGAGGTTTTCTGGTCGCATGTGCGCATTCACGCGTGCACTCACTTCGCTCACATGTGCCACTCTGGGGCTCGTGCAAAGCTGCAGGGAGGCAGCTGAAGATTAAAGCAGCTCCGGTGAATACAAAAGGGGTGGCGCGGAGCTCACCTGGGCAGCATGGTGGCGAAAAGGTGAGTTATTTTGTGACAGCTTAGGGCGAGGTTCGCCCGAACCTCTTTGTCCACACAGTGGCCCACCCCGGGATGGAATGGTAAACATTCAGCTTTATTTTATAGACTGTCTTAAATATAAAATGATTAAATGACTATTACATTTCTTAAAAAAAATCAGTTAATCATTTTCTTCATGGCACCTTCCTCTTAAATGTCTGCAAGAAAGTTTCTAAAATAATCTTTTCCTCAAAAATTTCTAAAAGGCAATAATAATTTAATACTGTCCTTTAAAATGTGAAATCAATATTGGATGATAAAATGTTAATTTAGTAAAGTAAGCCTTTGATGTTACAAAGCTAAAGCTTTATTATTGTAGTATAATCAAATAATGTAATGTCTACAGTATTACAGCTTATATTAACTATAGAATTACAACCTATAATAATTGAATCTTTTATTTGAGAAATATTTCTGCTTATCAATTATGTAGAAAGGTTAAGCAGTAGATTTATAAAACAGTAATGGTAATATTGGATCGAGCTGCAGGGAGTCAAACAGATAATAGATTTAACTGGTTGAATGCTTCTTAAGTTATTAACTATACAGGAAAATTTGATCATCTGTAAAATAGTATATTCTTTTAGGAAATCATAAAGATTTGAAGTTTTATAAAATGAATGTTTACATGGTATAATATGTAATTCAGTTACAAAAAAGTGAATATTTACTAAGATTTGAGATTTTCTTGTCTTATGAAAATAACTGGTGGGTTCTATCAAATATGTTTTCCCCTTTTAAATATTTTTTTTAAAAACTAATCTTGTTGGTGCAAGTTCTTCAGAAAGTGCACGCCTGGCAAATAGTAATTTCATTGTGTTTAATTGGACAAAATCAGAATTCCAAATCCAAAAGAAGAAGAAAATAACTTAAAAAGCATTGTCGTTCAGGCTCATTAAAGCATTGTTTCTATTAGGTAGCATTTCTTGAGAACCGTAAAAATTAATAGTGTATTTCAAAAGTACTTTATTGGCATGTTCTTCCAAATAATTTAATTTTCATGGTAAATTGTGCCTTCTTTGTAACATAGACTATTGAATTAAGTGTCTATTTAGAAATTTTTAGTTTTTTAGTCTTCCTTTCATTTTCTTTAATTCTTTAATTTATACAATACATGCTCTAAAGATTTAAAAACATTCTGATGTAGTGATTGATCCTGAGCAGAAGTCTTACAAGAAGCTCATAACAATTACTTTAACTGACAGATGTTTTCCTTTATTCTTATTCCTTTTGAAAGCAATATATTTTATTTAATGTATTTAAATTAGATCATGAGAAGTGTGGAACTTTCTTGGTGAAAAATGGATGCTTTCATGTTTTAAATGTTTCTAGTGTAAAATGTTACCTGACTTCCAACTCTTAATCTAAAAAGAGATTAAGGTGAATGGAGGAAGCTAGAAGCTAAAACTGCCACTTCTTATTTTGGTTTTTCTTAACCATACCTAGTTTGCTATTCACCCTGCAAACTCTAACAATATTGTGAATGCACACTGAAGACTTCAAGATCTCAAAAATGTAAGCCCTCAGCTAGCAAGAAAAAGGTTGCCCGCACTCTTAATGTATCTATCTCCACTTCAAGTCATTCATTGCACTTCATTTATCTCATGTCATCATTAGAAACCTGATTGAAGGAAAGGTCACAGAATCCTAGTAGCATATTGTTTTATTGGTTTTGAATTCTATCCATTGAAGTTCTGTGAAATAACGCATTAGTTTACTTATTTCTTAACTTTGCATGAAGCTTGGACATACTGTTGGTCTAATAATTTGCTGGTTACTTGCTAGTTACGGAAGTAACATCACCAAAAATGTACTCTTTTTTTTTAGAGATGAGAAATGTTGGCCATCGATTAATGTTTCCAATGTTGCTATTGTTTGTTCCATCTCAAAAATGTTTCTTTGATTTGCTGTTAGATCATGAACAAAGTTTGCATCATTATTTGAAAATTAGCCCCATTATACAGAACGGACTTAACCACTTCCACGTAAACATGCATAGGATTCCAGTATCATAATCAACAGAACATTATTATAGGCACACTGATGTTGGATTAGGCCACTTGCATTTAATTTGATGACTATAATGAAAATGCTATGTAATATTAGCAAATTATTCCCTATGTTATTCCTACTTTCTATCCTTCCCCATTTCACATGATTGGAGCTCTCTTCTTATGTACTCATAGTTGAAGCAATCTCTGACAGTGTCTTCTGCTACCATCGGCTTATTTTCTAGATGGGAAGTGATGGAGTTTTGCGCCTCAGTAGTTCCGCTCTAAATAATGAATTCTTTGCATATGCAGCACAAGGGTGGAAACAGCGATTGGCAGAAGGTAATTTTCTACTTGTTACTAGATTTAACCAATAGTGTTTTTCCCTCCATAAAGAGATCCCGTCTTATGTCACAACCAAAAAAGCGTTCATTTTAATACTTTTAATATTTTATTCTCACTCAACCCAATGTACCTCGCACAGTTGTTGTGGGGAAAAAATTGGGGACAGAGTGCTATAATACTGCCTTGAGCTCCTGGAGGAAAGGTGGGATAGAAAACTAAGAAATGAAATTGATAATATGTAAAGTGGCAAGATTTCAAAACAATGTACATTAGATCATCTTCCAGTTGTGTTAAGCACATCTGTCTCTTATACCTCACAATAGATTACAATTGGGTACTTTCACTTAAAATATGAACAAGCATTTTCATCAGTGTCAGCTTTGGAAACCTAAATGCATGTGACTAAATCCCACCAATACACTCTAGAAATACTAAAAACAGCACTACAAGTACCATTTTAGCATAGGTTTCTCTCAAATTAATTTTGGATTGAGTTTTGAAGTTTGGATTCAAATTTTGGATTGAATATTAAACTACTATTTGCAATAGGGGAAAACTTCAACCGTCCATGCCTCGTGAAAAGCTGCTGCCCAAAGATGAAGGTTTCTCAAGCAGCAGCTAGCAGAGCACAGGAACTGCATGATGTTTAGGAAAGCAATGTTGATCGTGCTTCAGGATGTACAAAAAATCTTTGACGCTTGTCCAAGTTTTGAAACCTTAGAGCACAGTTGGCTAAACAACTTTAGCACAGCATTTATATAAGGGGCCACCTGAAGAAATTCCTGCACTACACAAAACTCAGTTGTACACCTAGATTAATTCTTTGGACCTTCCATTTCTTGTATCTTTTAGGAGAATTTACACCTGAGATGCAGTTGCGCATCAGGCAAGAAATTGAAAAGGAAAAGAAAACAGAACCCTGGAAAGAGAAGTTCTTTGAAAGATTTTATGGAGAAAAGTAAGTATCAAGGAGAAAAGAAATGTCCTCAGATATGTAACAATGTGCATAGCTACCAACAGATACATTTGCCTTTCATGAAATCTTTTAGTTTTAAAAAGTGCCTAATAAATTTACCAATTATCTTAGTTCCTATTGACATTGCTAAAGCTTCCTTGGTTTTATTTTTTCAAATTCTCAACCTCCTATTTTAAACATTAAAAGTAATTTATAATTTCACCAAGCCCTTCCCCAAATATACTAAACATTAAATTCAAATAGAGACAATATAATAAGACTGAATATGAATAGGTAGAACCCATCCTTTTTTAATCTTCAGAGGCAATCAAATTTCAAGAGGAATCAAAAGTAATAAAATTAGGTAAATATAATCACAAAAAATATTTTAGTACTTGTCTTTCCCTCATGAAATCCTTTACTAGGGTATGAATAAAAATAATGTATGTTTGTGTGTTATATTGTATAGAAATGTATATATTATATTTTATAGAAATACAAAAAAAAACCCAACCCAGTGAAAGAATATTTCTGTTTGAAAAAAATTTCAGGGTAGCATGCTTGATTCTTTCATAAACAAGTATTAAGCTATTATACGCACAGAAATTCAATATTAAATGTTTAATCACTTAAGCAGATTAAATTATTTTCTAATCAGATAAAGAACAGTTACATTAGACATGTACAATATGCCATATTCTCAAATTCACCGCAGTCAATCATATAAATTATATTAGCAAATTGTATTCATTTTAGTTCCTTTATACAGGTAGTCCTCAACTTACAACTGGTCGCTTAGCAACTGTTGAAAGTTACAACCTATCTGTTCAGAGCTATTTATGGCTCAGTTTCAAAGTTCTGACAGCTGCCCCCCCACACACACACACACAGTTATTTTGGGCATGTGGCAACTGGCCAGGTTTACAGCCGTTTACAGCATCCTGTGATCACATGACCACTATTTATGACCCTTTTTTTTGCTGGAAATCAGCATGCACTTATGGCTTCCAGTAAAATACACACATTGGGTAGAGTGGGGTCACTTAATGACTACTGTGTTTGCTTAATGACCATGGAGTTTGTTTAACAACTGCAGCATTCACTTAAAAACTGCTGCATAAAAAGTTGTAAAATCAGGTGCAGTCACATAGGGACCCACTTAACGATTACCATAACTTCATGACTACCAGTTTATATAATTTTATTCTTGAAAAAAATATTTAAAACCTTTCAAAAGAAGCTCTATCTAAAAGGGTTTTTTTTGTTATGAATATTGTATACAGGATTAAGTACATCATTGCAATAATATAACTCAGTATCTTCAAATCATAATCATAGGTATTTTCTGGTTTCATAGACAAAGATTTCATAATTATGATATGAAAAATATTTTTCCTATGCCTTTAAAAAAAACATGCATCCACGTTAATGCAAAAACTTTTGCAAGATAATTTCCCACTTCAGAGTTTGGAAATCCATGCAGACATTTTTTCCAGAAAGAATATCACTTCTACTTTTTCAAAATAGCTATCTCCTATCTCTTTCTCAAAGGACTCAATGACCCCAATTTTGTTCATTTTTGACACACTAGTACTTAAAATAAGTGTAGAGATTACAGTGTCTGTACTTACCAATTTTACATAGTGTCTTCTCATTCTAAGAAAAATAACGCTATTGTGCTTTTTCTTGTTTAATACATCTTTTATCTCATGTAGTCTTCTCCTATTATCCCTAGTATGAATTTGACTAGTTGGAGCCGATTGGAATTGTAGTTCAGCTCATCTGAAGAGCATTAAATTAATATATAAATATTTTCAAGAAAATTACATACATTGTGAGGTCACTTTTCCTTCATAACAAATCCAAATATTGCATATTATATCAGACAGTACAATTCCATACATAACTGCTCAGAAAGAAATCCTGTTAAATTTGTTTCCAGGAAGCATTGCCAAAACACATCAGCACTGTTACCAAGAAAATTACGTGGATATAGCCATAAAGTAGAGCTTTACTCAAAGAACATTTTACTTTTACATAATAGGAGAACACAAAAGGGAAATGTTAAATGAATAATCATATTAATTGTGTTTAATTTTAAAATGAAATTCAAATTTCAATAAATCAATTTTTGGTCACATCTACTTTTAAAAAGTAAGGTTCTGGCATGTCATTAAAGCCCCCCTCAGACATAAAAATATTGTGTACCCCAAATGCTAAATTTATAGTGACAGAATAGTTAGATAAGACAAAAATATTTTCTATCAGTAGACTGAAATTAAAAAAAAACCACCCAGTGGAAGAAGTAAAAAATAACAAATTTTGAGGTAAACCCCTTTTCCTCTTTAGAGATTTATAATACCTTCATGGCATCATCCAGTCATCACTGAGGTGGTATAGAATCTGTCCTCATTACTGTCATTTTGGCACAATAATGGTTGGATGACTCTAGAATATTCTTTAAACTGCTAATGGAGAAATTGCCAGAGATGACAGGCTTTTAACACAGTCTCCAGTCCACTGATAGATTTTCTACGATAGCATTGAAGGCTGGATACTAGGGCAAGCAGAGTAATTTTCTGCCCGTAACTGTGTAATGTCCCTTTGCCCTGGCTTTAGTTGAGTATATATCACTGTGGGAGGAAATGTCAATACCTGTAAGTAAATGACAAAAATGTTTTTATATAAGTACATTTAAAATTTATTTTATTAGTCAAATATACTTTTTCTAGATCTGGAATTTGGTATATTTGATTCCCTTAGAAATTATGTTTGTAGCATAGAATGAAATTCTTTAGCTGTTTTTCTGACATATGTTTATTGAAATATGATTATGTAATTTAACTGTGATCTCTGACTAGGTTGGGGATGTCAGTGGAAGAATCTAGGAAGCTTACATCAGTACAAAATAATGAAGATGATAATAAATCCCTCTCTGGTTCTTCGGATTTGCCTGGTCCTTCAAGAGAGCCTTCTTTTGATGACCATGAAGAAAAGAGCAACCAATCACCACTCTTGCCAGAGAGAGATTTCTGTGAGGCACTTTGCAACATGGAACATGTTCCTTCCAAGGATCTAATGGCAGAAACAGAAGACATTTTGATTCCGGAAGAATCCATTATTCAAGAAGAGATTGCTGAGGAAGTTGAGACTAGTATTTGTGAATGTCAGGAAGAGAACCAAAAAGAACACGTGAATTCAGAACAACCAGTTAGTCCAATTGGTACAAATGAGGAAACAGATCCTTTACCACTTATAGGGAATTCTGAATCCTGTGTTGTGATGAATGATGTATTAAGGCCATTATCTCATGTTGAAATCAAAGAAGAGGAAAGATTGGATTATCCCCAGGAAGAAATGCCAGTCATAACAGATCAGATAGAAAGCAGTTTATCACCTTCACAATCTGCTTCTTCCTCAAATTCTGTTAGTAATGTGGAAGAAAAAGATTTGGAATCGATACAAGAACGTAGTCCTCATGGAAAATATTCCCCTGTCCTTAACGGTTCCTTATTCACTGGTGGAGGTGTTGCAGTACATATGGAATTGCAGAGTGACCCTGATGAACTGTCCTCTGAAAATGCCTGTATTTCTGAAACATCTTTTTCTGCTGAAAGCCCAGAAGAACCATCTGCCAGTATTGCATCTCCTGGAGGTGACACCCAATCGACTTCAGAGGAACCTTCTACACCAGTGTCTCTTGAAACTGTGTGTTCATCAGACATGTCTTGCACTGAAAACACTGAAACTGATACTCAACAAAAATCTGTTGATGATAATCTGAACACATCTTTAATGTCTGAAATATCTCCACTGCCAGCCTCACCTGTAACATCAGAAGCATCTCTGTTGTCAAATTTGCCCCTAACTTCAGAGGCATCACCAGTTTCTAATTTACCTTTACCATCAGAAACTTCCCCAATGTCTGATTTGCCATTGACATCTGAAACTTCTTCAGTGTCTTCTGTTCTTTTAGCTTCTGAAACATCTCATTCAAATAGTTTACTATTACCTTCAGAAGCATCTCCACTTTCCAATTCACCAGTGAGTGAAAGATTTATTCAGCAAAGAAAATCGTTGTGTTTGTCTGAAGAATCCTTGTCACCTCTGAAAGAAGAAACCTGTGGCATTCCTAATATTCCACAAGAAGATAATATTCCATCACAACAAAATTCACTTCAAGGTGTACCTGATGCTATGAAAGCTGTCATATCTGAACCTTCAGTAGCAGAAGGATCCCAGTCCAGAAATCTTACTAATCAAACCTGTAGGTCTCAAACTGAAATAGAGAACCATTTCATTTCTTCTCTTACAGAAAGCTCTTCTCCAGAAGTGATAAAAATGAGAAATCATGGTAGCCACCAACGATCTGAAAATAAAAGTACAATCTCTCAGCTGGAAGTATCTGTCTTAACGGAAGTGGCAGAATGCAAAAATATTGAATCTCTTCCATCTAAGTCTCATGACAAGTTATATAGCTCAACATCTTCTTTAGAAATTGGCAGAAATAAGTCTCACAAACTTCAAGGGACTGTACAGAATCGGTTTGAAAGTTCCTATTCTTCAAAATCAAGTGAAGTTACCAAGTCACCTGAAGTAAGAAATGAAAGCAGAGACCTGGAAATTCCAAAGAGGAAAACAGCTGAACATCACAGTTTTGGAATCTGTAAAGAGAAGAGAGCTAGAATTGAAGATGATCAGTCCCATCGTAATTCATCAACAAATTCATCTGAAAGAGATCCACCACCTAGAGAAGAGCCCAGAGTCCCACCCTTAAAGGTACATTGAGAAACTTACATATTACCTGGACTGTATTTTATCTAAGTCAAGAAAAACTGGAAACTGTTTCCATAAGCAGTTTCCACAAATTACTGACACCTCATAATTACTAATTTTTGCCTGCAAAATAATTTCATTGTTCCTTGTAGGGTGCCAATAAATAGATTTCCTTATAATATCCTCAGTTGACATGTCACCATTATGAAATACTATATTTTATTTTAAAAAAGTGATTTTCCACCCTCAGGAACACAGCATTACAAACTATCAATACTATTTTGCAAATGTTTGTTTTGTCATTGAGCAACGCATTAATGAAAAAGGAAAATTGTTCACTGCAACATATGTAAAATCATAAACTGTGTCATTCATGCCTCTGGTTCTTAAGATGCATTATATTATGCAATGAAAATAATAGAATCACTAACCATAAATGAGAGAAGTCATATGAAATATAAAAGAGTGCTATCCCCCGGGCTTTGTGGAGTTTTATCAGTTACTTAGATAGTCAGACATACAAATCTTTTAGAAGGGTATGAACAATAAACATTGCATTCTTGCTTTGTTTGCTTTATTTAGTCGCTGCATATGCATAGTTCCTTGTAACAGAGCTCCACAGAAGTGGTGTTCATTCAGATACTACTGACAGTTGGGTTAAGATAATTAAACTTTGATATATTAAATTATAACTCCAACTAGAAAGAGAAACTACCTATGAAAATCATTCGAAATGATTTTCTGGCTTCTAATTTTGCAAAACCTATAGAAAATTCAATGAAATCTTTTTTTCAAATACCTATATTCTGAACACAACACTAAAAATCAGAAAATATGATTGTGAAAAGCAAACTGCGGAAAGAGGCATGCAGCATAAATAGAAGTGCTGGAAAATATTAAAGAACCTTGAAACTGAACTCACTATTTCCTGACACTGGAAATATTATTTCGTCCAGTTCAATAAAGCAACATATTAATGGGGCAGATTAATAATATGTAGAATGTTAAACATTTGCTTGTGCCAAATAAAATTTTTCTCCATCATATGGTAAAAACTTAAAGCTGTTCACTACAGATTATAATTTTCTAATACGGTTTTTATATATTCTCTTTTCCCAATCAGATTCAACTCTCAAAAATTGGCCCACCCTTTATCATCAAGAGCCAGCCGGTTTCCAAACCAGAACCTAGGGCTACTCCAAGTACCTCCGTGAGCAGCGGGAGGAACACTGGAGCCAGAACTCTTGCAGATATCAAAGCAAGAGCCCAGCAAGCCAGAGCTCAGAGGGAAGCAGCAGCAGCAGCTGCAGTTGCTGCAGCTGCAAGCATTGTTTCTGGAGGGCTAGGGAGCCCCTGCGAAGGTGGGAAGACCCGAACGTTGGCCCACATCAAGGAGCAAACAAAGGCCAAGTTGTTTGCAAAGCACCAAGCAAGAGCCCACTTGCTGCAGAGCAACAAGGAAAGCAAGTCTCAGCAGGCCTTGAAAGAAGCTCCATCAGTTGTGGAGATCTCTGTGGCTTCTGAAACAAAGATTGAAGGTTCTACTGGTGTAATTATAGTTAATCCTAACTGTCGGTCTCCTAGCAACAAATCTGCTCACCTTCGTGAAGCTACTGCTTTATTGCAGCACTCTGTTAATGCCACTTCTTTGCCAGAAACTGGCACTGATATCCGTGTTCAAAATTCTGATGAAAGCATATCTGTGCCTCATTTTTGTGGGAAAATGCTATCTTCTACCTCTCCAGAAAGTATTTCAGTCCTATATAAGAAAAACTCAGTTCCTGCTTCTGTGTGTAGCACCGCTAAGTCAGGAACAATTAAGGAACTTTCTTTTGCTGGTGCAGTTGATAAGCCCTCTGTTTTGATGTCTGTTGAAAGTACAGACACAAAGACTAGCAATATAACTATGCTGAAATCCATCCAAGCGGCTGACACTCCATGCATTTCCATTGTGCCAAAATATCATGAAAACTCCGTTCCTCTAGCCACAGCCAACGCTACCGTCTTGTCAGATTCCTTAGAGGAAAAAATATTACCAATGCCAAGTAGCCATGCAACTAGTGCAATTTCAAGTCAGTATACCACTGTGCCAACTTCATCTGTTGTAAGTAATTTATCAGATCACCTGTCTGGCAGCTCTGTTTTGATTCCTCCAGGGGGATCTATAAGTAGATATCCTTTGGATAAGATATCCCTAACTGGGTGCAGTGACCCAAGTGCTTTGTCAAACAGCATCTCTGTTAGGGCAGCTTTACATGGAAATGAGGCACTTTCAGTAGGAGATTCCATTGGCAGGACTTCCATTTCTATTTTTGCCAGCAACATGATGACTGTAAATTCTTATGAGAATTCCACCAAAATGAGTGCTGATGGCATAGAGAGAAATTTGGGGATGAGAAGCCGTTTAGATATGCCTGTTAAACCCCCGGCAGGATATATACAGGCACCTGCAAATAGATCCATTCCTTGTAAAGTCATTGTTGATCACACAATGACAGCAATGAATTCAAGCTTATCTCTGGGTCTTTCCACGGAAAGTGCAGAAAGTAGCATGGAAGCGCAAAACAGGCCGATTCGGATTGAAACTGCTTTACAAAACATAACTTGTCCACAAGTATCCGTCATAAGTAGGCCAGAGCTACTTAATAATGAAAATTTGGAGCCCAGCTCTGGTTTTAACAATGGTCCAACCAAGCAAGATGGCAAGCATTTGCAAACAGCATGTACTGCTCTTCGAGAAGCGCCTCTTGGGCCTCAAGATAAGCAGTTGGATGTTGTTCCTCCTATCCAAGATTTCTCAGAACAGTTTCAAGATCCTTTAACTTTCAAGAGGGAAGTAGAAAGTATCTGTACCAACCGATATAATCCTAACAGCCGAATCTGTTGGAATGACAACGAGGTAATGAATACTGAACAGTCTTTGGTCAGTCATCTTAACCCAAGTAAGCATAAGGAATATTCGGAAAATAACTGTTTAAAAAATGTGAAAACGGAGCCTTCAGGTTTGGTACATCTGCACGAGATGCATACAAGAAACGTTGTGACAAGCATAGCCTTGCCTGTTAAGTCAGAAAGAAACGAATCTGACAGATGCTTTAGGATGGACACGGAAGATTTTGTAAGACCTGAAATGCCTGTGCAAACTGCAGAAATAGCCCCAAGTTCACAGCCAGCTCAGAGCTCTAAGAGATCTGTAACTGATTCCATGGAGCATTCTTTGGCACTGAAAACAGAGACACTGAAAAGAGTTACAAATGCTGGAACCTCAAGTTGCCGCTTGTCATCAGTAGAAGCCAATAATCCTCTAGTGACCCAGTTACTGCAAGGCAACTTGCCATTGGAAAAAGTATTGCCACAGCCCAGGTTAGGGGCCAAACTAGAAATCAGTCGACTTCCTTTGCCTTTGCAAACTACCTCCAGGTGTAAATCAGTCACATCCGAGCGAAATGCAGTAGAAAACCCTTCCAGCTCCCCAAATGCAGATGGGAGAGATTTTACAGCAACAAATATACTCCCGCTACAAATCCGCAAACGTGAAAATCATCCCAAAAAGAGATTAGCCAGGACAGCTGGGGAAATTAAATGTGAGCCTGGGAAGCCTTCAGTGGATTCAGATATTAAAGTGACTCCTTGTATAATCACTTCTAGCATGAATCAACTTGGACATGGCCAACTATTTAAACAGGAGTGGCCCAGCAAGCACACCATTCAAAGCAGAATAGCTCACATTCCGGAGATTAAGCAGCAGAAAAGGCCATTGCCCTCATGTAGTTTCCAGAAGAACTTATTTAGCGTAGAGAAAAATGGCAGCTTCCACACAGAAGCGAGTACCTCCCATCAACCACATTTCTACCAAATGCCATTGGCTGCCCGAGGCCCTGTTACTACAGCCACTGTGATGCAGGCAACTTTAAAAGCCCCATCTGGCTGCAGTTCCTTTGCTTTCAGCAGGCACCTTGAGCAGAAGGCCCTGGGAGAGGCCAATATGTCTACAGCACCTCACCAGCTGAGACTGGCAACTGTTTTTTCCCCAAACATTCAAATTAAGGAAAGTGATGACATCCCCAGTGCCTCGCAAACTCTGCAGAATAAATCATTAGTGCATCCCCCACCCCCTCCACTCCCTCCCCCTCCCAATGCAGAAGCTCCATCTGATCACAAACAACCAGGAGTTACTATGGAAACCACCAAAAGTCTTAGTTGGCCTCAGCCGGCAAATGTCTGTAGCAATATAAAATCAGAACCCATTTCTTTGGAGGAAGGCTTAAGCAGCAGCTGTGAGCTAGGCATGAAACAAGCTTCCTACGATCAGAATGAAGTCAAAGAACAGTTGAAAGCTTTTGCATTGAAAAATGCTGACTTCCCTTCCTATTTACTTTCAGAATCACAGAAGCCTTTTGCCCCATTAACTGCTCCAAAAATACAGGCGCAGCAGCGTGGAAATTACCCTACAATACACTTTGGTAGCACAACTTTCAAAAGGGCGACTTCTGCCATTGAAAAATCTATTGGGATTTTAGGGAGTAGTTCAACTACAACCACAAGCCTACCTATTCAAAATGCCCAAATCCCAGTTCAGAAATTTGCCGACAGCAGCAGTGCAGATGAGTTGGAACTGAAATGTTCTTGCAGGCTGAAAGCCATGATAGTATGCAAGGGCTGTGGCGCCTTCTGCCATGATGACTGCATAGGTCCTTCCAAATTGTGTGTGGCTTGTTTAGTTGTTCGATAGAATCCAAAGCACATTCCTTGTTAACACAGGAAAGCAAAAGAGAAGAATAACTGGAATTCTGTAGGCCATATTGTATGTGGATTAAAAAAAAAAGTTGCTAGGGATGCTTTGGAATGGAGTGATTTTGGCTTGCATGGCTCTCCCTGGTAATTCCCCTTTAAGAAGTGTCCAGCATTCTTACTGTCTTAAAATATAGCATTGTTCATGTCTTACTGCATAATTTTATTTTTACCATTTATAAGTCAATCTTCCCAGTGAAAAGGATGACAAATTGGTCAGTGTTCTGTTTTTGTGCCTGAAAGAGCACAATGAATGTGGCACAGCCATAGCCCATGAAAAAAAGAAGAAGGATCAAAAAGAATGAAAGCCAGGTTCCCTTAGCAGACCATCATTGCAATGGCCATTTGGCAGGTTTTGCACACCTGGAGCCAAGATTGCTTGCAGTGATTGACTTTGATCCATTGGCAGCTAATGTGGGTAATTTAATCCCTTCTTAAGAAGCTGTTATACTAAAGTAGAGTATAATTAAACCCGGCAACAAGTTTTAACAAACTAAAATCTTCATCACTTTAGAAGTTCGGGGGACGGGAAATAAGTACAGCTATTATAATAGAATTTATTAATTCATTTATCTTCCTCAAGTTTCACTTATAATTTTGTCCTAAAATGAGATATTTAACATATATTCATAGTATGTGCCATTTTATCTAAATAAGGGTATTTTGAAAAGTGATACCATTTTCAAAGCGATTCTTTGTTTCTGAAGATTTAAAAGAGCAAAGCAATTGTATGATTTATAGTCCTTTTAAATATGTTTACAACTTGGGATATTTTAAAATAATTTTTATTTTAAAACATTTTTGTCTGTTAACACAGCTTACCCCCACAAATATTGTATAGCATTGTAGAGGAATGAAGAGATTTTAAAGGGATACTAAATCTTACTCTCAATATTGTATTTACTAGTAGTTTATGTTAGTTATATACAAAATATATAGCCACCAAACTATTTGGGAAGAACTGTAGCAATTGCTAAGTTCTTTTTACTGATAAGAGAAGTATTGTAAAGGGTTAAAAATATGGAACTTAATAAGAAGAGATGCATGGTTACCTTAAAAGTGGGGGAGTCAACATAAAATGTAAAACAAAAGCAACTTGCATGCTATCACATGATAATCACCAGAACTTAATAAATGTTAGAAAAAGATATCCTTCTTACCCACGCAGTAGAACCTTACTAACTTCATGCCTGGTAATCCATTCACAAAACAGATATTTTCCCCCACCCCCTGTGTTAAGGCTTTTAATAGCAAGATGCTTTAAAAATGCAAATAGTTCTTGTGTGGAATAAACAATTTGACATTTATTTTGTATTCTCAAGTTTTAATATAATGAGGATTTTAAAAGTATAACATTAAAATATACTTTAGTGTATTATATGTATTTTATCCTCTTTTATTATTAAACTATATAAGGCTTCCAGGCATTTCTAACTATTAGTAAAGCTCTACTGTTTGGACATTATACTTTTGTGGGGCCATATTAAACACGAAACTCATTTTCCTTTTTTCCTCAATGAGCTGGAATAAGTAGGCTTACATTCCCTTATTCAGAGATCTTGTGACTTGACTGGATTGGATTCCTGTTCTGTTTTCATAGCAGGTCTATTAACAGTAGTCTTGATCTTCTACGGTATAAGCAAATTTACACCATTATAATTGCCTTACTAAAGCACTCAGTTTAGAAGATTTATGCATATTTCAGCACTTTCAGGTACCCGTGGAGAGATTATTTAAAAATATAGATTTAAAAGGCATGTTTTTTGTAAAGTTCCAAATAGATAGACTTGTTGTTAATGATACATGTGTCTCTGTATTAGCTAAATTCAAGATGATCTTTTTGGTACAATAATTAAATACAGCAGGTGAAACTCCAGATTCAATAATAGTGAACAGTTTTTAGATTGCCTTCTATCAGTCCTAAACAAATGGTAACCTCCTGTAGCATGCCATAGGGCATTTGAGCACAATTCAGAGAAAGTTAAGCACTTACAGTCACAATCTTAGTCATTCTGACCTGCATTGAATATCATAAACATGCACAGGATTTGTCTGCAAGCATCTTCATCTGGAATGAAAATTTGGAGTGCCTGGGTGTCTCCAGATTATATTTGCTTGTCTGTGGTGTGGCTAACAACTTTAAAACATTCTGTTTGAACTATTGGAGTAAGGGGAGGGACTGGAGACTAGATATAGTGGCCATTCATGAAAATGTTTTAAAAGATGGATGTTCCTGAATCTCAGCACTTACTTGATAAAAGCACTCCACACTCTTCCTTGAACCGTGTTCCAAATAGTGTCTTCTCCCAAGCTCACTTTACTGACCTCTGGTAGTAGATACAATCTTAGGTGGAAAAATGTGATTCCTCGTGTATACGCAGTTACGTTTGACTGATAAACAGCAGGCAAAAAAGAAGGCTTAGTATTCCTTCTTTGGGTACCTATTTTGCAATTTAATATACTCATCTATAAATATGTCGTCCTCAGTTTATGACCACAATTGAGCCCCAAATTTTTGTTGCTTATTGAAACAGTTGTTAAGTGAATTTTGCTTTATTTTACAACCTTTCTTGCCACAGTTGTTAAGTGAATCACTGCAATTGTTAAGTTAGTAACTTGATTGTTAACTGAATCTGGGTTCCCCATTGATTTTGCTTGTCAGAAGGTCTCAAAAGGTGATCACATGACCCCGGGACACTGCAACCATCATAAATATGAGTCAGTTGCCAAGCATCTGAATTTTGATCATGTGATCACAGGGATGCTGCAACAGTCGTAAATGTGAAAAACGGTCGTAAATCACTATTTTCAGTGTCGGAAATTCAAACAATCACTAGATGAACTGTTGTAAATCAAGGATTACCTGTATAGATATAGCTCTTTCCACATATTTTTTTAAAGATCCAGATGTACCACTATTAAATATAAATCTAGATCAACTTTGGCAAATGATGGAAAAGTAGCTCTTTTCACAATGGGTATATCTGGCATATATTAGAATAGCCTGCTTATAAATTATTAATATAGCATGGAAGAAAAGGCATTTGGCAAGGGTTGTTAAATAGTATTACATATCTCTCAACATTTTTCCACTGTGAATCTTAAGCCACTATTTCTTAGTATTCCATCTGAAATTAATTTGATTTGCTATTTAGAAATGCCTGATGGTGGCAGTAGTGGCTTATAGTATTTGTTATCTGGAAGAAAACAAGTATTAATTTTGCATATTCTTGTCTCCTTTCATTTTTGCCCAAATATTGGTACTATGTCAGTATTCCACAAGATTATCTTGTGGAAATTTTTGACATGTATTTATTTATCTGTGGAATGGGCAATGGTGTTTTATCCATGTGTAGTTATGTTAGGGAATTCTTACACCAGCAACTTTCCCTCTTGCAATTGTGTTTCTGTGTGTGTGTGCATGTGTGCGTGTGTGAGTGTGTGTGTGTGTGCACATACTCGTCTGCGAATTAGGTGGCTATAATAAAAAGAAAAAGACATGCATTCATCTTCATGTGGTTTATATATAGTGTAACATTTAAAAATAGTATGGTCCTCACAGAATTTCAAAATAGTGTAAGGCAGTAGATAGGTTATTGGACAGAAGACTGGAAAAGTGTGGAGTTGTTTTAAGGAGAGAAGAGATCATTAGCAAGGGAACATCTATATGCAACTGTCTAATCTCCATAGAAAGCTGGCACTGTGATACAGTGTTAGTCTGTGTGAAAAGGTGCTATGACTTTATAGGAAGAGGTTCATGGAAATAGCTTTTTGTTCATATCTTGAAAAAAATTATCACATGCATTTTCTGTTTTAAATACTTTCAGAAGTACTTTTCCTTGTGGAAGATAGTCAGATATATCAGCTCAAAGAACAGAATCGCATTCACTAGGGCTATGTATGAAATGCTGAATTTAAATTTTTCATACAGGTGTTAGGGCTGTGAGGCAGGCATCTGTGGAACACCTACCATCCAATTTTCTACTTGTATGTTTCATCTCTGATTACAGCTATTATTTCCATTAGCTGTTGAAGTGCATTTTCTAATTTGAAAGGATGTTCATGATCCTCACCAATCAGAAATAATACAGAACCCATTTGGGTTCTCGTCACTTATGCAAACAAAGCTGCCAACTGGCTTTCAATGGAGAGAAAGGCACCTTCTGGCACTGGGGTCAATGTGCCATCCCTTGCAGTCAATAGGTATAGTTGGCTCCCTGAAAATATCGCAGTAGAAGAGTTCTGCTTGGTGCTTTTTTGTGTGTGTGCCTTTGAGTCAGTGGTGACTCCTGATGACTGCCTGAACAAGTCCCTGCAACTTTCTTGGCAAGATTGTTTGCCCTTGCCTTCTTCCTAGGCTGAGAATGCATGACTGGCCTAAAGCACCAAGCTGGCTTTGTGCCCAAGGTGGGACTAGAACATGGTGCATTTTGGGGAGATCTTAACAAAGGTGTTCACCTTTCCAGGACATAAATGATATTTGTCATTTTTTGTCATGAGGACCTCAGTATTTCTTCTAACAAAAATGTAAGGTGTTATCATAAGATTCACATCCTAAAATACTGGAAAAAGGATATTCCACAAGGGATGGGAAAAAGTCATTCATTGCAAAGGATGTGCATATGAAACTTTAAAAAACATTTCTCACATTCCCTGTTTACACTTTATACAGAAAATGTTCAATTGTATATGTTAATTTAAAGAAAAAAAGAATAATATAATCAGGATATGAGGTAAGGCTGCACCTAACATATAAAAACCAGCTAGCACAAAAAAAAAATCATTTTCCATGCATATCCATGCAGCTATTTTAAAAACTGATAAATACCCAGAGATTTTCACTTTCTTTTTAAGCATTTTTCTTTTTAGCAAGATATTCCATCATCTTTAATGTTTTTATTAACACTGTTAAGGTCTGTACATACTGTTGGGACATTTCCTGTGTGGATTTTATCTTTTGCAAAATGTTTTTTACATGAAAATCCCTTACTTTATTGAAATAATAATGTAAAAAATTGAAGTTGGCACTCCCAATTTTGTATTCCATTTATCCTCTATGATGTAGTACATGAAACTAATCTGGTTTGGGGAGGGAAAGGTTGAGCCATAAAGCAAAAATGTGTCCTATAGAATATCTTTCAAAGTGGTATGTGTTATCAGGATGAATGACTGAATTCTCTTTTCAGGACCATAGAATTTCTTGCTCAGTTTCTTCTGAACTGGTGCAGATGGTGCTTTATAATGCAGTTTCTAAAGAGAAATGTTCATATGCTGCAGTCCTTATAAACACGCACACAATTTCAGAGAAGTTGTTCTAGTCTCTGGTTTTGCATAATATGTTGAAGGCCAAGGACCAGCACTCAGGAGGAGATCAGAAACCCCATCTAGCAGGATCATCTTAGCTTCCGTGTGGGAAGACTTATTAAGCACTGATTTCCTGTGGGTGACGGCAGGAATCCTGTGCAACATTAAGGAGAAGCCCTGTTGGCAAATAAGCCTTGGCCTGTGTGGCTAAATGTTTCTGAATTGAAGGGGAAGTCCTACTGTCTTCAATCTGATATCATGCTTTGTTATTGTAAAACCAACAAAATAGTATTTTTTTGCCTAATTTAAAGGAGCTGCTTTTTTTTATAGCACATATTTCGCTTTGTACTATATTTGATAGTTTAAAGATAATTTAGCCTGTAGAATACTTTTGTCTTTGTATTGTTCATGAATGTTACAAGAAAAGTGCTTTAATTTGTTGCCATAATTCTCTTGTACTGCTGTAAAGTGGTTTTTGTTTTGTTTTTGTTACTGTTTTCCAAACACCCGAGTCGATCAACATTTTTGGTACTGAGTTTTGTATGCTCTGATTATTATTATTATTTGTCAGTATTTTGAATGTTTACATCTCTTTGACACTAGCCATTCAATGCCTTTTTAGGGAAGTATTTCTCGTGCCCAGATTGAAGCAATGTGAATATCTAGCATGCATGAGGAACACATATTTATGTATTCTTATCATAAATAGATATTTTTGTCCTTGGATAGAGAATCAAAAACTCCTCTCAGTCCTCTACCAAAGAAATACACAAACACACCCACGCACTCATGCACATACACTTTGTGTTAAATTCTCAGAAAGGGGAACAGTTGATTTCAGCGGCATTGCGGTGGTTATTATTCTTTATTACCTGAATAAATGTGACCAAGTGATTTTTTTTTTCTTTTAAGATACAGTGTTTGGTTTAGAATTCAGGGATCATGCTTCATCAGTGGTGCTGTCTGTCTGTTTTGGTTTTTTTGAAGAAAACATTGTTTGCTTACCAAAATAATTGATCACAAAATTATAATACAAATTGAAAGTTTTGTTCTGTCTACCTGTTTGCTATCCCCCCCCCCTTGAAAGTAACAATTTGGGCTTCAGTATCAAAATATTCTAAACAAAATAAAAGCAAGAATAAACATTGGTTGGTGTATTATTCCCCCTCCTCCTTCTTTTAAATGTGCTAAAAGAATATAAGGCATTTGTTGAGTATTTGAAAGACAGTTATTCAGGTGGAGAACGTGTGAGTATATTTTAGTTGATAATTGTCTACTCAGTTTATACGTGGCAAGGCTATTGTTTCCATTCCTTTTTCTATTAAAAATTGTATTGCACTAAATTAGAGATAGGCAACCTTTTGGTGCACAAGATCCACATTTTATTGTTTCGTTGGATGGAGACCACAAAGATGGGGCATTGTGACAAGTGTGGGTGAGTGGGTTTGGAAGATATTTGGGTGATATTTAGTTAGTGATTAGTCTTTTTTTAAAAAAATGTTATTGAGTTTGTCCACTGCTGCTCCAAATTACTATTTACGAGGCAAGAAATCATACATTGGCTGCCAACGTTGGAAAATCTCATGCTCCCAAGGATGCTATTACAGTGACACTACAATAATCTGATGTTCCTCAAAAAAATTTTTAATTTCAGAAGGATAAAAAGATGCCTTTATTCCTCTTTGTAGGTAAACATAGGAAGAAAATAGTTGAGGTTTGGCATGCAGAACCTAAAGCTCTTTGAGTCTCCACAATTCACAACAACAACAAAAACCCTTTAGATCTTCTCTTGAGGTCACAGTCTTAAAGAATCTTTTTGTTTCTCTCAAGGAGGCAAAAACTATTATTTTCACCCTGCTAGTCTTTTACTAGCAGTACTTTAGAAATATTAGATCTTCCTGACAGAGTACTTGGAGGTTAGGATTGTTCCTAAATTACATGCAAGACGTATACAGTGAAAGCAATTCAATCAAATGCAATTTGATTCTTTTCAGTTATTTTTGTACAGGAATGATTAAACCTAATTTAATATTTTGATTCTGCAAAATTAATGCATGTAGAGCAATTGGTCAAGATTATACCTTACATAGCAGAGAGCAGTTTTTTAAATATATAAATATATAAATATATATATATATATATATATATATATCATTATTAGGAAACAGTCATTATTAGGAAACAGCAAAGCCCAAGCATCTGGGAAAAAGCCACAAGTTAGTATAAGTTAGCCAGGCCAGCCCAGGGCAGGAGTGGGATTCAAAAACTTCAGCAATGGGTTCGCTGCCGGTTGCTGGGTTGGTGTGGCCATGATGGGCCTGGCCTAGTTGGCTGCCTGCACCATGGCAGGGTGGGCATTTTCACCTTCCCTGGGGTCTGGAGGCTTTCCTTGAGCTTCCGGGAGGGCGAAAACGGTCTCCCCGGGCTTCGGAGGCTGGAAACGGGCCCGTTTTTTAAAAAAATTATTCCATAAATTCCACTTGCTGGAACAATAAAAATGTGTTGTGTTAAGAAACATGAGAGGATGCAAAACTAGAATCCTGCAGATCTAAGCACTTTTGAGAACTACTAAGATCTGTGGAGATAATTATGCATATATTTAAAATTGTAATATTGGACTTTTGTGGAGGGTAAAGCTTTGCACTATATGTGATGGAATGTCTGATGAAACAGTAAACATGGTGAGGCAGATGCTTTTGGTCCCATATTTGCCCCGCTCATAAAATGAGAGGTGAGAATAGAGGGCCAATTTGTACTATAAGGAGTATATAAGAATGGGGATCTCTATACTACAGGAACAGACTCTTTTGTTATCTGTGGAATTAGGACAAACCATTATCCAAGTTCTGAAAAAAATGCCTGAAGTGACAGATGAATTTCATTCAGTTCCCTCGTATGAATGTATGCTTCTGCATCATTTAGAATCCAGCAGAAACGTAAACAAATGCCACTGGTTCCTTCAGAATTAATTTGGCTGTCATTTAAGGATCCAACTTCAAAGTCTATCTTCACTAATGGGTTCACTGACAGAATACTTTAGTGACTTTCAAATCACTCTATAATTTCAAATGTGAAATAAAGATGTCAGAGTAATCTTCCAGGGATGCATTTTATGTCTCAAGTGTGCCAATAATTAGTGCAAATAAAATTCATGTACAGCTTAGAGGTGTAAAGTTTTATGAATAAAATTAAGAAAGACGAGTGAATCAGGATTCCCACCTAAACCCTTCCCCCCGTGTCTGCTGCTCAGAGCAGGAAATCCAGATCTTATACAAGCTTCTTTTTTCATATATAATGACATCTGAGCTAGTCTGCCTAGTGGGATATGGGAAAATTGGCTCGTTTTAGCTTTCCTGTCACTACTGCTTTAATTTTTCATCTTTCTGCTTTAGAAAAGCATGTCAGTTAAAATAGCAAAGACATGAATCCTGGATTATAACTACAAACATCTTGAATATTACTCTTATCCTTACTGCAAAACATAATGGGGTTTGAATGACGGAAGAAATAATTCAAGAACGATAGTTCTTTATTTCATCCCTAGAAAATGGAAAGTCTTTTTTCCTCCTAATCTACTGTCCTTGCTAAATACTACCGTATGTTGGAAATGCATTCTTTCGAGAAAGTAACAGACAATGTATGCTATGATTGATTATGTGCCATCAAGTTGGTGTTGACTCTTAGCAACTACATAGATAGATTTTCTCCATAATAATCTGTCCCTAACTCGGTTGTTCACCATCCTGCTAGTCCTTTTCTTTTTTTTTTCCTTCCTCCCATCATTGGAGCCTTCTCCAGAAACCTGGGTCTTCATATAATGTGTCTAAAATAGAATAAGTAGACTCTAGTCATTTTTGCTTCTGGTGAAAACACAGAATTATGATCCGTTAGTTGGCTTTTTTAGTTGTCCATAAATTCTTAGAAGTTTTCTCCAATGCCAATGTTCAAAAGCATCAATACTTCTATCCTGCTTCTGCAAGATCAACTTTTCATTTCAATAGGGAATACTATTTCTGGAACTATTCTGATCTTTGTAAGTATAGATACATCACAGCATTTAAATATCTTTTCCAAGGCCTTCATAGCTGCTCTACCAAATGCTAGTCTGCATTTCTTGACTGCTTGTTTCTTTGATGCTGATGGGTGATCCTAAAAGGCAGAAACTATCTACTATTTCACTATCTTCATTTTTATTTCTAAGACTGGTTAACATACCAGTTGTCATTAGTGTGGCCTTCTTTATGTTTAATGTTAGTGCCATTTTTCCACTGCGCTCCTCGACTTTTATTTCTAGTGTTTGCAGATCATTTGCTTTATTTGTTATAAATATGTTATAATAGGAACCAATTGCTATATTCAAAAGTATCCTCATTGTACTTAAAATTATATTAATTCTATTTAATGTAACAGCTTTTTTCTGTTTTATTCACCAAGGACTTCCTACATAACACTAATAATAGCATTCCTGCTGTTCCCATACATATTGATTAAATTACATTTATGCCACTGTGAATGTTAATAAGTTGGAGCTTGACAATTTTATTTTGACACAGAAGTAATCAATTACTATGAGTTGATAGTATTGCTGGGTTGTTTGCGACAAAAACAGTTTGCAGACACAATGAATATTAATTCTAAGAATTCATTAATATAGTTGAAATTATTATGGAAGCAATGTTTGACACAATACAGTGGATAGCAGAGTTGTTGTTCTGTATGTAGAAAATTATATCCAAAAGAAAACTTTTCTCCCTGAAAAGCAAATATAAGAAAATCCCTCTACTTCACATTCTATAATAAAGAAGGACCAGCACATACGGATTAAAAACTGCTCTGGACCTATTTATTTATTTGAACCTCAGCTGTGATATATTGGGAACTACAAAAAAGCTAGTATTTCCATTTGCAGAACTTTGCAATGGTTAGCATGTGGGTCATCTTGTTTTCCAACTAGTCAGAGCTCCTCATCATTATTTCTTTGCTCCTGAACTTATGTTGTTCCTGCAACCAATTCTTCCCCATTACCCCCACCGTGAATGCTCACCTTGAAACTTATCACTTGAGATTATCTAAACTGAAAGTGGTTGCAGGATGAAACAAGCAAATTGTACAGGCAGCAATCCCTCTGACAAAGAGAAAAGGACAGAAAACTCATTTTGTTTTGCTTCACTTGGGCTACTATTCACCCTGGGAGACTTGAGAGCACCCACAAAGAGTCAAACCCATTCCCTCATATCACATTAACAAACAACCATGGTTAGCTCTGTTTTGAAAGAGTTTGCTTGGGAAATTCTTGATTAATTTGACTTTCTTTTTTCTATGAATTAAGAGTAAAGGGATTTTAGTTACTATAGGTACTAGGAATAAAGCAGTGATTGTTTTGTATGCTTCTTTTGGCTAGTTGAAGCAAGCACTGCATAGTAGCCTATGCTAAATTTCAAATTCAAAGAAAGAAGAGTGCTCCAAAGTGCATGTGAAAACTGATAGAACATTGATCATCTCTCATAGCAGCTGCAAACATGCTCCAATAACTTAGTGAGAAACAATTAAACAATTCTATTTAAAAAGGAAAATTCATCCATTAAGACAGTACTAAATTCACCAAATCATGAGAAAATTACAGAAATAATAACTGGCTATAAAACATCAAAGGTTTTTTAGAAGAAAAATAGGGTGGGATAAAGTATTTGAAATAAATATTCTACACTTTACCAGTGAAAAGAATATTAATTCACAGCTCATTATGTTCACATCTGCTAGCTGCTTACATACGTAACTGTTGTGCTACTCCTTTTGGGATAAGCAATATTATCTGAAGTACAGAAAAAAGAGATAGAAATAATGTAAAAGAAAATAACAGGAAATTAAAAAAGGAACCACACTACAGTGAGTTTACACCAGCACCATTTTCTATACCTCTGCCTAATTGTCCTTGCAAACCATCGTTGCTTCCACCAAGTTTATATGCTGCTTTCATGTATTATCTTTTGTTCTTTAAAATTCTTATACCCCAACCTTTTCTTCTAACAACAGCTTTCTGGTTTCTTCTTTCTCAAAAGCGAGTCACTCTTCTTTTTGTTTTGGGCTTTGATTCAAGTGCATGCACAGATGACCAATTTGCAGAATGTGTTAATACAACTAACACAACAGTTGGGGCAGAATTAGGCTGGTTTTCACTGGTTTTACCCCATTTCAGCAAGCTTTGTAGAAATGAGGCATTTTAAGTTTTGTGGATGTTATTTTTAAGATGAATGGTTGCCAATATCAGCCATATAGATGTCAAATATTCCTCAAATATTAAACCTCACTTTAAACATTAACTGGAAGGTGATGCTGAAATGAGCTTTTATTTATTTGGCAATATTTCTAATCCACCTCTATTCTAAAAGGCTCTGTTCACAGAAATATTTGTAAAAATGAGCATAAAAATATTAAAATAACATGTAATATTTCTTGTGATGGGTACCCAGAATCAATTAAGAGCAAGAACAGTGTGGAATAACATCAACGTAACTTGCTTGTGGAGCCACCCTTGTCTCTGTGGGAAAAGCAATCCATAGAGTGGAAGACACCACTGAGAAGACATGTTACCTAGTCCACAGCCCGTGTACCTTGTGAGAAAGTGGGTCCTCAGCCGATCCTCTCTAGGTTTCCAGATCCAATGGAGAGATTCACTTGTGGCAGGTCATTGCCTACATTTTCTAAATCCTTTATCACATAAGGCTTTAAAGGCCATAACTTCATAAAGCCTAATCTAACCACTTTATTTTTACACCATCCATAGGTGCAAGGTTGCCTCCAAAAACAGCTCCATGCACAGTACCTTTCAGTACCTTTGCTGATTAAAGTGTGAACTATTGTCACTGGTATATCCCTGATAGAAATGTATCTTAGTTGCAAAGATAACCAAGTAAGTTTGTCCTGTGCCTCTGTATGATGGCCTGTAACAAGGCTTCTTCATTTTTGATAATACTAATATTTTGCAAGGCAGATCACGTGAAAAATGATTTAAAGAATGTTTTCTTGTTGTTTTTTTATGAACAAAGAAAACTATCAATCTGACTTTAAAGAAAAAAAATCATATGGCCTAGTTCAATAAATGATATAGACAATTTAGTATTAAATACTAAGGAAAACTGAACATCTTTACCAGAAGGGGAAAAATGATGTTACCCATTGCAGAGAGTTGTGTTAACCTGGTTGTCTCTTTTCCTATCTCCTGAAATTATGCTTTCATTTTCTTTTGCTACCTTGGAACAACCTTTTAAAATATCTAGTTCCTTTTTTAAAAA
This sequence comes from Oxyrhabdium leporinum, assembly GCA_032468155.1. Taxonomy (NCBI): domain Eukaryota; kingdom Metazoa; phylum Chordata; class Lepidosauria; order Squamata; family Cyclocoridae; genus Oxyrhabdium; species Oxyrhabdium leporinum. The sequence goes on from JANHFL010004826.1 coordinate 86,110, forward strand.
ATTTCTCCTTCCTAAAATTGGTGAGCCACTTTATAGTTCTATAATGGTTTTCTGGCTATGACTACTACTGATATTCAGCTTTAATTCTGTTTTCTTTCTAACAGTTTAAAAATAGTTTCCACACCTATTTTACTTGTTGCTCTATAAGTGCCAGCTGCTGCTACAATTCCCTCCAACTCCAACTCCTCCTCCTCCTTCTGTTCTTCCTCCTCCTCCTTCTCTTCCTCCTCCTCCTCCTCCTCCTCTATAATTCTTTTTAAACCAGATCCTTTCCCAAAGAGTTGTTATCTAATATTCCACGTAGTATAAATAACTGAAGGACAGGGAAATAACTAGCCCAGAAGCACTACATGTGAAACAAGAAGAGACAGGGTTCATACTTTACAATCTAAAAGCAAATAATAGGGCAGCCCAGGCAGCAGTAGGTTTTCACACTGCGCCCAAAGCCACAGTTCTGTTAGTTATTAGTGCAATTCAAGGTGCTGAACGTCTCCTTTACAACCCTGGTTGGTTTCAAACCTAGTTATCTGAAGAGGTCCCTTCTCCCATATCCATCTGCTCATCCAAGATTGAACAGTGCTAACTCCTCCTAGGTCCCTTCTATCTGAGAATACCATCTGATGATACTGAAGAAATTAACATTTTCACAATCTGCTTTCTGCTTTGGAACTCTCTGTCTAAGGGCTTCTGGTTCATCCTTTCCCTCTTGGCTTTCAGGATAGCAGTTAAAATCTGACTTTTCATGTCGCCAAGAAGAAAAGCTTGTTATGGATGTGAGTGATGTATTTGCAGATACATAACTTTGTTTTCCTGGGTTTTCAATGACTTAAAATGTCATTGAGATTTTTTTATTGTTTTATAGGGTGCCTTTCTTTTGAGGGATATGTGTGTGTTCTTTTTATGATGTTCTTAATTGTTAGGAGCTTTGGGAATGCTGTAAATAAATACTCAACTTTCAACAGATACCAGAATAATGGTATATTTTTATTAGATCTTAATATGGAAATGTTGATATTAATGTTTCAGTTTAACTTTGAAAGCATTATATTTTTTCTAGCGCTAGTAGTAAAAATGTAAAAATCTCTTAAAATCTTCTGCTGCAACATTAATAACCTGATTTCACTATGCCAGAAAAAAGAGAAGGAAAACAAATGTGATTCTCAGTTCTCAGTACAGTATGTGCTGCTCTAGGACATCTCCTGTTCACAGGCATCTGCTAATTAGCCTGTGTGTTCATGCTTAGAAAGGATCTAGAGGTACGGTGCATTCGGTACAAAGGTTTATGAATTATGTTTTAGTGAAGTGGGAACGTTATTTCTCAGGTTGGGAAAAATTTGTTCAAACAACTATTTAGCTCCAGAATTTAATCCAACACGTGAATGTTTGTTATAAAGCAAACCAACCAAAAAATCCCTTGTAGATGGATCATAATAATACGACAAAAGTTGAATGGACAGAGAAGAAAAAGAAAAATAATAGAACATACAGTAGATAGCCAGAATTATTTTGTTTCACAGTAGAAGATGTATGCCCTCACTTCCTGATCAGACATCAATGCAAGAACAAATGGAGCCAAGCACAAAGAGAAAAATTTCAGCTCACTATTTGGCAAAACCCATGTTGGCCGGGTCCAACCCTATTCGACAGGAAATTACTGATATTTGACTGGATTAAGATGACTTACTGTAACTGGAAAAAAGTCATAGTATGGAAATTAAATACCATTATGTAGAATATAATGACAGATGTCTTGATTATCCAATTTACAGGGTTTGTCATATCTTGGCTGACATTCTGGGCATATCTTCAACTCTCTGCATTCTGCATTTACCTAGGATCAGCTTCCTTTAATGTACTAGAGAATATCCAAACAAAGAGATGTTCATCCTATGCACTAATTCTAGTTCATTATTCTTACTCTTGGAGATCTTTCAGTCACCTCCTGTCTTTTGGGTCTTGGCCCAAAGTATCAGAATAATGTCATAAGATATGAAGCATTCATACATTTATGTAGCACATCCGAGTTCCTCCAGATTATTTTGGTGATTGTGCAGGCTTACAGAGGAGGAGCAAATCTACTAAATATAAAGTAGTCCTCAACTTACAATAGCCCATTTAGTGACATTCGAAGTTACAACAGCACTGAAAAAAGTGACTTATGACCATTTTTCACTCCTATAAGGTATGTCTCTGCCCTCCTATTATTACCCCCAGTATGCTATTGTTTTTATGTGACCAATGGCACAAATCAAAATAAGCTTATGGAGGAGACAACAATTAGCTTTCACGCCAATCAACTCCTAGAGAGGTGGGAAAGGAAAACCAAGCTCTGCCTTTGTCTTTCTATTAATCCTTTCTTTAGGAGACATGTAAGCAGTCCCAATAAGAATACAATATAGTGTTTCCCCAATCATGTTTTCAATGACTAGTTGGCCACTGACTTCTATACGTAAGTGCTCCTGTTCCTATACATTTACTCCATAAAGAATAAATAATACCAATATTTGCTAGTAATATTTGATAATATTTATCTGACTATAACTCAGAGCAATTCAAAAACACAGGAAAGATTTGTTGCCTACTATACATGCTTTTGTTAAAGATTAAACAATCTCAAAATCAATACAGGTTGCTTCATTACTGAAACAGCAATATTTCAAATATAGCTTTGGTTTTAGCTGAAATATTATGAAGGATTTAACTCTTGAAATAAACAAAGTGACTGCTAGTTAGATTGGATTAGCATTGATCTGACTAAGTAGACTAATCTGACTACTTTCTTATACATATATGGTAAAAGGTTGTTGTTGTTTTTAATCATGCAAAGGATCAGTTTCCAGGAGTGAACAAAATGGATTTAATTCTTGCAGACAATTCTTGTGAATCACAGTTTCATTGCACTGTGATTGTATGGAACTGGTTATTAATGCAATGTCAGAACCATGGTTTTAGGGATAAATCTCCTTTAGATAGAACTTAGCCTCCATCTCTTCAGTGCCAATTCAGCATATGTGAATTCCAAAGCTTTACTCACTCTGCTTGGGAACAAAATCTTCCCAAAATCTTTCCATGCTATAAGCATCCTTTATTGTAATCAGACACCTCATGAAAATATTAGTTGCTAAATGATTGACTGTTTTTTCCTACTGCCATTCCAATATTTTGTTATTATGGTGGGTGTTTGTGGCAAAGGATGGGACAATATGTACGCACACCTGTTATACAGGGACATATCAGATAATTGGCCGTAATGCAAATATCTAATTAGGAATATTTCCACTTCTGTTGCTTGAATTGAGTTCTCTGTAGAGAGAGCCGGGAGAAAACATAGCAGAGAAACTGCTGATAGACTCCTACTAATCCCTGAGGCCATTGTATGTGAGGGCAGGGAAGCTGTGTTACCTGTCACCTGCTTGGCAAAGGGTGAGGGCAGGTTTGTTCAAGCAGGTGCAGAACTTGTTTACTTAACAAGGTTGTCAGCATCTGCCTCCTAGTTATTAAGAAATACATTCAAGAAGAGGTTGCCAGGTGCTCTCCTGGCTGTCCTATCTGCTGTGACAAGTGGGACAAAATTTCATGTAAATACTTGCCAGCATCCAGGCAAACCTGAGCTAATGGGAGGTTATATACTGGCCATTAAGCTATTTGTAGGCTTAACTGACAGGTTTATGAGCTCAGTAGCCGTCATGGTAAAAGTTTCAGATGATCAGATACACTGACCTTTCCCTTCCCCCAACAGGTGTGAGTTTAGAAAGATTATGAAATCTCACAATAATGGTAGACATTGCCATTTCAATATGATAGTAACATCTGTTCCTCTGGTATAGATCAGGCTAGCACAACCCTTTAAATCCTGCAAAAATAATGAGTCAGGGCTAGTATTAGTTATGTTTAGCCAATTGGCCACCCATATTTTGTGTATTATTAGATGGTTTTATTTCCAAAATTTTCAAAGTAGCTACTCTGTCCTAAAGCTACAAGGTTTGACTAGGATTAAAAAAATGTAGCTCTGTTCCAGTATAACACGGGTGTCAAACTCACCGTGTCACGTTGCCCTCACATGATGTATTGTGACATTTTTTTCCCTTTGCAGAGCTGGGGTAGGCATGGCCTGCGTGTGATGCATCCGGCCCATGAGCTGCCAGTCTGACACCCCTGCAATATAATAACTTTATATTACTTCATAATAAAACATTGCCTTTCACATTTTGTTTAATAACTATTAAAATTTTCAAACTTTTATAAAGTGTCTACTCTAAGAGAATCACTTGGATAATCTTCCTATGGGGAGTGACATCTCTCTTTTTCTCTTAGTAACATGTTTCATGTGAAATGGAACATTCCTTCATCTCTTTTCTCCTCTTCCCTCCAATATTCCTTTCCAATCTTCTGCTCCAAATTCAATGGGATAGACTTTGTAAGTGGTGGGGAAAGTGACTATGCACAATATGTCTACGTGATTGTTGGACCAAGTGTGCCTTTTGTGGCAACCCTTTTAATGAAATAAACATGCAACTGTTGCTCGTATACAAGTGTAAACTTCTTTAGTTTTCAGAAATGTGACGATCAAATCTCACAATAGTTATGTATCCATTAGATGACTTAAAAAAACACTATTACTCAATCTCAATCAATCCAGAGTCAGAGTCAGCTGACAGCCAAGATGAATGAATGAATGAATGAATGAATGAATGAATGAATGAATGAATGAAATTATTGCTTAAATTAGGGCAGTACTGAGTTACTGACTACATTTGAACTGCACTAAAAATATTCAAAAGTGATTCCAAAAATAATGATAATGATGATTGTACAAAAATATCAACACTGAGTGGATTTCCAGTTTCTTCTTTGAGGATATAGCTGCACCTTGTCACTGAGACCCCAAATCTACCACTCTTCCATTGTCCCCTATTTTTTTCTTCTCACAACCTTCAATTTTCCAATAAAGTGAATTAATCAATGATTGCTGCTATTTAGGTTATTAATTGCTGGATTAAGAAGAGATATTTTTTCTGATGCCAGGGAAAAGAGATTTGGCAATCTCTCACCTATATGTCCATTTGTAGCATCACATAGTTATGTGACCAGAATTTGCATCTTTTTTTGTGACTTTCCAGTGTTTAATTCTGGTTTCTGGCAAAAATGCCCATTAGAAAAAATGGATTTGCTGAATGACTGCCGCATTCGCTTGATAACTATAGTTTTTCTAAAAGAAAAATATAAAATTGAATCCCATCACATGATGCCTTGACTTATAATTTTGGGCTCAATTACAGTTGTAGGTTAAGGACTACTACCCCCAACAAACAGAGATTAAAATCATACATTTTAATCCAGCAAATAGATTCTGCAAGAAATTCATTTTTTTCTTTGTAACTTGCTAAAAAAACACCTCAATATGTATCACCTCAATCTAGCTATCGTCTAGTGCGTCTAAATTATGCCAAAACAGCTATTTCATTTTTGTCAACATACAATGCTACTGAATTTTCAAACACCTGATATTATCAAGAGGTTTGTCAATCTGTCATAAAACCAGGTTTACTGAATGAATTTTTAAGGATACTAAGTTCTGTGATCTCCTGGACAAATCTTTGAATCAAACATAACGGTTGATTAATTGCAAAATTCATAGTCTTTTGCTACTTTCCAAATAGCTGTTATGTAAGCATTAGAATGTATTGCAGGAAGGGCCCTTTTCCAAAAAATCCCTGATACATCACTAACAGAATAAGATCCCAGCTTTCCTAAATATTTTATGTCAGGTATATAACATTTGGCTAATTTTATTATTTAGTATTGTCAAATTCCCTGAAATGGCAAACAATATTTTTGAAAGATCTATCCCTTTACCTGGGTACTTTTTTATTTATAGAATATAAATTATTATAGAACTTGATAAATTTATTTGTTACAATCATTATAAATTATCCTCCCATCAATATCCCTCTGTCTCTAACTAGCTAGCTATCTTATAATTCTAGTCATCTTACACCTCTAAATCAGTACAAGTGAAGAACATAAGCTATATTCAATATTTAAAAGAATGATCTCATATATCAAAGAATTGTCAAAATACCACTTACCAAGCACTGTCCCTGGGGGAAGGATGACAACTTCTAGCACATCATTCCCAAATGGTCTTCTGAAAGCCTAGCAGGGTGGGAGCTAACCTGATTTCATGGGAACTTCTATATGAAAGGAGGAGGACAGTTACTGTAGTGGGTTGTCTTTGCTTAGTTATTTTGAACAAGAAGCTGATGATTTACCAGGTTTTTCTCACTGTTGCTATTGCCTATGTTTTAATATACTTTAAGTAATTTTCAGTATTCAAAGCACGTAATTGAACAAGCTCCAATTTAAGTAATCTAAAAGTATAATACACAGCTATTATAAAAAAGATACATGCAGAGCTTACCTTACTTCCTTTTCTAACTTTTTGAAATGCAATTTATTTTAAACTCTAAGAGAGGTAGCCTGTTGATTATGTATAAAAGCATGCCAGACAATTTCCCATTAGTCAAATTCCTTTTTATTGAAAAAAAAGGAAAAAGGCATATTTTTTCTCTTTCTTTGAGAAATTAAACTGTTTATTAATAAAATATTAAAATGTCACCTCCCAATAACTATCGTTTTTGAAATAATAGACTGTTGGTTTTTTTATTCTGGTTACATTTTTAAATTTATTCCATTCCAACATAAGCTTTTACAATAATTTATAGCCTACTTTAAGCAGACTAATTGAAAAGAATAAGTGAATCCTCATCCTGTTATCTATGCAAATGTTCTTGTAATGCTATGCTACTCAGCAGTTATAGCTAAGTCTTTGCTGCCATCTATTCATTTTCAGGAATTTTGCAAACCAATTTAAAAGCCTTCAGATCTATAGAAAGATGGTATTCTTCAGTTGTACAGCCGACTATTTTAAGGATAAATGAACATTTTATTTTGATCCAATACCAGATAATGAAAGCTAAAACACCTAATATAATCTGAGAACAATGTTATTAATTAAATAAATAACCTATTTCTGTTGTAAGGTCTTAAAATAACAAAGCCTCTTGGCTTAGGCACACAATTTACACAATTTAGCAATTGTGTAGACAATTTCAGGGTACTTAGGTTTGGGGGGAATGTGGTAACTACCATTGGTCAGAATGGCCATGCTGGCTCTCTGTTAAGGGTAGGTTTAGTAGGGAGTGCAGTTCCTTCAAAAATCCACACCTCAAAAAGACATGTCTCAAATTTTCAGTTTCAGCAGAGGCACAGGGCATTTTATGGGGGAATGATGTATTTGACCACAGCACTTCCCATAGATGATAGACATAAAGAAGGCCCAGCAGTATTGGGAATAAAATAATGCATATAGATATTTTGTGAGTTGCAGTTTCCTGATGTAAAGGAATATAAATGTACTATAACCTTGGGGCAGCAGCAAGGCTATTCTGTATCTCGTAGTCTTTGTTATCCTCCTTTGCTTTAGATTAAAAGACAATCAGGAGGCACACCCAAAAGGAGCAGCTTATTAAAGTTCTGCGCCATTTGGATGTCCTGTGCTAAAAAGAACAGGATGTATACATCTTCTGTTGTGTTTTTGTCTGCTTTCTCATGGCACTTATTTTTATCTTCTGATTAAGGTTTAAATCATCTTAGAGAATTATTAACAGACATCAAAAACTGGAGCCTGAGGACTGCCCATCAGGAAGCTATTGTCCAAAATGCAATGTAACATGGTATCTGGAAAAAATGCTAATAAATTAGGGTGCTGCAGTACAAAGATTCAATATTACACAAAATAGATTTTGAATTAGAATAGAAGGAGGTAAAAAAAGGGGGGAAGCCCATATCTGTTGGTATGCAAGCATGTTGCAGTGCACATTCTCCAATGGACACAGATACTCCTCCAGAAAATATATATTCTTTCATTAAAGTTTAAAAAGAGTTTGAACCTGAGGGAAGAACAATATGTACTCCACAATTAAAACACTGACATAAGTTGTAACAGGAAGCCCACAACAGTATATACATTTCAAATTGTATTTATAGCTCTCATTGCCATCTGCTGGTTGCGTTTGTTTTCTGTATGCCAATGTCTAACTGCATAGGACATTTATTTTTTTTTGTTCTCCTGGAAGACAACCACAAAAGTGTAAACTTATAAGAGCAGCTAAGGAAACAAGTAGATATTACACACACACACACATACAAAATTACAAATTGAATTAGAAGGAAACAGTGTTTTAAGCTTGTGTCCTTGTTATAGAAGGAAATATGGCACTGTTTTCCTGTGGGGGTAATTTATCAAAAAAAAAAAGGAATATCCACAAAAGAAATAAAAGATTCAATAACCTATGGCAGGGGTGTCAAGCTTGCCACGTCATGTTGCCGTCACAGGACGTTTCATGACATTTTTCCCTTGGTGGAGCTGGGATGGGCGTGACCTGCGCAGGACGCATCCAGCCCACAGGCCGCCAGTTTGACACCCCTGATCTATGGTAAGATTTCTCTGAAAAAGGGTAGCCAGAATTCAGCTTGTGTGAGTTTACAGAAACATATGAGCAAGACTAAATAAACTGCTGTTACATGTATATTACATTTTACTAGTGCCAGCAATACTATTCAGCTCATTAATGAGCTAATTTTTCTGTTAGATTGTCATTTGTATTACAATTGCTATTCATCCATTAAAGATCCCATTGCATGTCTAACGAATTGCAAACAATAACCAATTAGCAGTTGCTAGCAACACTAAAGATTTATTTAACTTCCAGATGGACTTTCTATCTCTGCCATAGAACGTAATTTCATATCTGGATACATGAAAATTGCATTTAGAATGGGAAAGTAAAATTGGATGCTTAAATGACGGTAATGAGCCTTCTGTTGTTATATGCTTTCTAGAATATTGATTTAAATAGGCAGCACGATAATAAAAGTTCACTCTGTGGGATTTGGCTATATCCTTCTGCAGGCTGACCCATATCCCATGTATTTCCTGGTAGGAAGACATTTATAGAAATGTTGACACTGAGATAAATACCAGCTGCTGGTTAAGGCACCTATAGCTTTTCTCACATGGAAACTATTCGATATTACCTCCTTCACAGAAGGTAACCATATGAGGAGCAGAAGATTTATCGTAGCAATTTTTGCTTATTTTGCACTCATAGAATTTATATAGTATTACAGTAATGTGTTTGAATAATACTTCTCTATCCTATTATACTGTAGTACAGCAGATATCACTGAATAGCACTACAATCAAGCTCAAAGGTTCTTCTAAAGACCCTGTCAATTGATGAATATATTACAATGCTGACTCAAGGAGAGTAAGAGAATTGAATAAGAGGGTAGGTGAAGCTACAGGAGTTCGATAAACCACTGGTTGAGAATGCTAGAAACATTTTAAGCTTAGAGAGCCTTACTGGCTTCGTATCATCTCCTCTAGACAAGCTTAGGCTTAAATCATGGCTGCCTCATCATTAGTGTTTTTCCTCTTAATCAGAGAACATCAAATAGGAGCGGCAAATTATGTAAAATTTGTCCCAGTTCGTCCAACATTCATTCAGAGCACTCCAAAAACCTGATTGGTCAGTTCAGACTGATTTGGCCAAGTCCCCGCCTGTCAGTTCCTATCAGCATCTACTACCCTGTTGCTCTTACTTCTTAAGCAGCTGGACCCAGCAGTGCCTGAGAAGTCACTGCTAGAAGCTAGAAATAGCAGAACAGTGAAATGGGTGCATGCAGAAGGATCTGAAACAATATATCAGGACAGAAAAGGTCCAGTTCCCCATTTCTTCTCCTCATTGCCTCCTGAACAGAACAAAGATGAATCTGTAAATTCTATACCAATAGAATTCCTAAATTAACATGCAAATTTACTCTTTGTGACTTTACTCTGCAATTCTGAACTCTCTCTCTCTCTGTTGTGTAATTTCAATTTTATTCAACTTGGATTACAACAAAATGGATTCCAAAGAAGGATTAGAGAAAGCAGCAACTTAGAGGTGACAGTGCTTAGCGGACAGTCCAGCCCAGTTCTCCTCCAAGGATATGATTGGGGAATGTTTGCAGTAGGTCAACAGCTTGACATATTAGGAAGGAAGGCAATAAAGCTGGAGGAATCAATTAATTGCTTTCCTTGTTGCATATACATCAGAATATCACTGTTTGGTATTGAGTCAAAACAGTTATGATGGAAGCAGAATACAAACCATGGGGGCAGCAAATTTCTTTCCACTATGATTTACTTCCAACTTAAAGTTGGATGGATAACACTTTTATCTAACAGCAGGGAAGGCCAAAAAGCTTTCCATGGAGAAAATTAACCAAATTATGTAACCCTCGCTGCTATTTGTATACCATTATGTAGTATCTCACTAAACAACGATTGACAAGAGTTTATCTATTTGCTACTCTTCCATGTCAGGTCACCAGTTCTCCAATATGTGAAGCAAATTTGCCACCCCTTGGCAACAGGTGGCAAATTTTGTTTGCACACTGGAGAAAGTTCCACTTGGTTTCCTATCCTTGTTCATGAAGCTGGGATCAAGAAAGTAACTTGACTTCTGCAGACGCAGAGTGACGGATATATTAAACAAAAAAGACAAATACTTAAGATGTATCAATCATGGTTGAATTGCTGGTGGCAGTAATTTCTATAACTAGATTTACTTTCATTGTAATTTTTTTTCTATTTGGGATATTTAATATAATGGAGGTTTTTTTTTTGGGGGGGGTGTTTGGTCAGGAAAACCCCCCAAGATGAAACAACATAAGTGGTAAACATGGCCATCCTCAAGTTCCTTCTGTTTGACAAAATTGTGAACGCAGTATTATGCTGTTATGCCACAAGTTCCACCTAACTGGAACATATACAGGGACCAAATGTCATGATACAGGCACCAAATGGATGGGACATGTGTCACAATGCCACTCTTATCAGACCGACTTCTTTGACCCCTCCTCCAATGTTACACAAGGTGAAGTTCAACTGAAACATATTTATGATCATTACTAAACTTTAACCCTTTCTTCATGTAGAACTGGATGTGAAGAAAAAAACTGTAATCTTCTGAGACTTTATTGTACAGCTTCTCCAAACTGTTCAGATATATCTTGTATTTGTTTGGCTGTCCATCTTTTTAGTCTTACTGTAATGGGACCATCCCAAGCATTGATAATATATTTGTGGTCTACTTCTCTGCAAACCATTGTGTTTGGTATTGCTTCTCTTGTACCAGCGATCTAAGCATGGCCAGAATGTGGCTGTGTACATGTAGATAAGGTCTAAAGAAACTGATTTATCATGAACGGTCATCGTTACTTTAGTACAATACAACAAAGCCACATGCAATGCAGGCTAAGACAGTGGGAAGAATATGTATATATCTTAGCCAATCTTCTATATGTGTCTTTTAACATAACCGGAGGATTGGATAGTATCCACAATTTTTAATACAATGTCATAATTTAACCTGTCAAAACACATAATAACACATTGTAATTTTCTTCCCCTTTCCTGTCAGCATTTATTTGGGCACACATTCTGTTCAGTCGATAAATATTTTTTCTTTGTTTCTTTTTAAAATAGTGATTACCTTACCAAGTTTGGATTGCTAGTGGAATTTCCAAGGTTTCAATCCCAACATTAGCCTCAGTTTGTGCTGCAGCACTGCAGAGATTAAGACTTTTCCTAGAGATTCTATAAGTCTTCACCACCTACTTGTGGTATATACTAAGTTTAAAAAAAGTTCTATAGGCAAATTAAACAGCAACAATTTCAGTGAAATCTAGGCAAAGACGCCAGCAAAATGTATGCAAAGCATGCTTCTATTTGATTATCTAAACCGTCATTATGTTCAGATGAATATTTTATTTTTTTTATAATTTGGATTTAAATTGCCCTGAGAGAAAAGACAAAATTTTATGTCAAACACTGTTTCACAAGCATGCATTGAAACACAGATGTTTATTCACCCAAACAAAACTGAAGATTGTTCCCCCAGCCCTCATTTTTTTTAAAATTTCATTTAAATTTGTGAACAATTGAGTCTACAACTTAACAGCTTGTGTACTTAGGTATCTCCAAAACACTCATTTCAATAGGCTTTTTCACACTTATATTCACCAACAGTATCACAAAAGTTGTCTTTTTAAAACATAACTGTATGCAACAGTAATTCTAGAAACACTAAAGGGAAAAAGCATAGCAATGTCCAGTTACAAGAAAAAAGTGCACATTACTTTGTCACAACCACAGTCATTACTTGAAAAACTATATGTAACAAGTAGATAGAAAATATCACCGGATGCCTTAAACTCATTTTTGAAAAACCAAAGTACATAAAAAATTGTACACAAAAATAAGGCAAATTTAGGAATGCACAAGGAACTTGTTATTTAACAAAAGCTAATCAACAAAACAGATATTACATCAGCCCGAAGTAAAATACTTCTCTCTAAATACATAAAAATAAGCTTTCCTTAGCACACAGCAAACACCACTGATGTGTTTTTGACATCCTAAAGTAAGAAATGGGGATGGGGTGGGGGAGGGAGAAATTCAAGGGAAGAGAATTTTATTTAAATGGCAGCTTTATCGTTTACCATTTTTGTACAATAGTTTAGCATAAGCACTATAAAATCACATCAGAAATGTCAATGGCCCTTTTCAGTTACATATTCATTTAGAAAGAAAGAAAACAAATATACACAAGAGTGCAAATTTTCCGATTGTCACTTGCAACCTCTTCACATTCAGTCATCTACATCCATTCACTACTAGAAGGATTTATACAAGACAGCAGCAGCAATCCTGGAGTTAAATGAGCTGGCTTGTAGGAAATCCCTTTAAAAACCAAATTGATGATATGTCTTTTGAAAATATCTCTCACATCTTCATCAACTACTACTAAGTTGCAACTCATTATGAAATAGAAGCAAAAATGCTATGAAGTTCAGGAAAGTCTGCTTCCTGCAGAAGTAAGCCCACAAATGTTTGATAGGAAACTACAAGGGAATGGCCTGCTCTGCATGAAAAATATGCCTTGAGGACAGAGCTGAATTAGGGGATTAAAATTTCATTTTTCATGAGGAGGACTTAACAACAGCTCCTCAAAACTTCATTTGAAAAATCAGTGAAAAATTTACCAAAGTAAAAATGATCAATTTAGAATGTGAACCACCCTTTTTTTTCTTGTTTTTTTTCCTATAAAAATTACATTTTATTTAAAATACAAGATCCTTTTCATTGCAATAACATCCTGTTAATATCAGGGCTTTTGGCAACATTTTGCCATATAATGCAGCTTTGAGTCCACTGAATCAGTAGCACATTCTGTTAATATTGCACTTGGATTCTGAATCAAAGTTGAAACCCCAGCATATATCTGTTGTTTCTGTCCGTGTTGGAATGGGTTAACACTTCTACTCACTTTTTTTTGCTATTGATGCTGACACATGAAAACAAACCAAATTGGTATTACAAAGGATCTTAAAAATGTCAGAGATCCAAGTTCGCTTGGAGAACCATAACACACCGAGTACACTGAGAACAGTGTCGCAAAATGGAAATTAACTTGTCAACAAGACCGCGGCACATGAAAAGATCTGCTCTGAAATATCAAAATGTCATCAGTGGAAATTCTATGATAAAACAAGATCAGCAAGATAATAATGTGTGTCTCAGTTCTGCTGCAAAATAAGGTTTTCCAGTTCATCTGCAGAACGTAATAAAAATGCTGCTGATTCTCTATATCCTGCAACCAGTTGCCGTACTGCATTAATTTCAGTTGGATTCAGCTGAGGTCTAGAGCTGGTATTGCTAGAAGACCCGGAAGTGCTTGCTAGCTGCCTCTTCATACTGAGATCAGTTGGACCTGAGAAAGAGAATTAAAAATGAATAAAACATAAAGATATAGATTCACAGATTTGAAAGGTCTTTGGAAAACTAATTAAACTTCCTGCTCAGTGAAGAGTATGCAATGTAGGATGTTCCTATGTTATCATTCCTTGCCTGATAAGATGGCTTTCCATCCATACAGGTCCCAAACTAAGATTCCATTTTCCATTTCATCTGTTTAGTCTATAATCGTATTTAAGGAGAAGGCTGGACAGAGAAAACTTTACCTTTTTACTAAAAAAGTAAGTTTTTACGTGTATCCTGTTATTTTGGCTTGCTGTTATGCCCTTAAGCATAATAACTGTTAAATTTATATTTATTTTTTCATAAGTATATTCATAAGTATATTTGAATAAGTATATTCAAGCTGCTTTTGCTGTCTTCTGTACTGTTGACTACTGCTTTTTTGATAAATGTAAATTTAACAATTAAATTAAACAATACCTCTGCACAACTGTTGCCCAGGTAATTTATTGCTGGTTCTAAAACATAGTCTCTACTTGACATAGAATTCCTATTGAATACACATTGGAAATGGCTGCTTTTGTTCCATGTAATAGTCAAAATATCCAAACCACATTTTCCCATCTTATCAACAAGGCTTTCTTTGAATTCATTGAATGTAAATGAACATACACTGGTGCATGTACAGGGGTGGGCTTCAAAAATTTCAGCAACAGGTTCACTGCCCGGTTGCTTGGTGGGGATGGCCATGGTGGGTGTGGCCTAGTTGGGCCTTTCCTCGAGCATCCGGGAGGGCAAAAATGGCTTCCTCGTACTCTGGAGGCTCTTGGAGGCTGCAAATGGGCCCGTTTCCAGCCTTCCTGAACTTCCAGGAGGCCCATTTTTCTCCCTCCCTGAGCCTCTGTGCACGCCCTGCACTTACCTGCATCCAAAACAAGCCACATGGAGACTCCTGGGAGGGGCGGGGTGGAGTGGGAGGGGCAAGGCGGGGTGGATGGGGCCAGCCAGGAGTGGGATTTGGGGGTTCAGAGAACCCCGCAGAATCTTCGCTAAGAGTCCACCCAAACCCCTGCAAACCCCCAGCAGCCCATCCCTGTGCATGTATTCTCTCCCAAACCAATGACTCCATGCAGAAAGAGATAGCTGGTCTGGCATAATGTACCCTCGCTAAATCCATAATGAACTCTAGCAACCAGTTAATAATTTTCTAGCTGCAATCAAGTCAGCTGCTTAATAGTCTATTCTAGAATTTGTTCATAACTGATAGACTGACTGGTCTCTGATTTTCTGAAACCAACTTTCTTTGTTTGATAAAAACTGGAGTGGGCCAAGTACACAGATAAACTGAGGACAGCTTATTCATATATTATGTCACTTAGCTTTTACATTCTTACCAAACTAGATTCATCTTTACAGCCCTGTCAGCACACTCTATACTGCTGAATCATCAATAATGACAAATCAGTTGATTACTCTGTTGCCTACTGGACTTGAATCATAGGAGTACTTTAAGCAAAGCTTTGTTCTAGTTTCAAAAATTACGCTCGGAATGAAGTTGCAAATGGATGGAAGGCAACAACTGTTTATTGTTTGGGAACCATATCATCCACTGAATGTACTAAAGTGAAAGAAAAAAAAAGTCCTGAAAAATCAAGAAAAAGCCTATCTTTCTTCTATTTTATCCAAGACCATTTGAGAGGAAGTTCTGCTTTTTTTCCTAAAATGCAAATATTGTGTGTGTGTGTGGGGTGGGGGGAATTGTGGAATGTTTCCTAATATTTTCTTTTTGAGCAACATATAAACGTGATTAACCTGTAAAATAATATAATCCATGTTTAAAAATACAAATATAATATTAAGAAGTAAATACGCGGAAGAATCTAAAAGCTTTGCCTTAAGAAGCTGAACTTTCTCAGATAATATTTCAGTTTCTGAAAATAATTAGGTAACATTTCATGTGGCAATCAGTGTCTTAGCGCAGACACATTTCATAGTGGCAACCAAGCTTAATGCAGTGCATAATGGTAGGATGCCTAATGTTTACTGCAAGTTGATGATTTCATCTGTTTTCAGAATTATTATTATTATTATTATTATTTATCTAATTTATATACTGCCCCATTCCGAAGACTCGGGGCGGTTCACAACAACTATTTAAAACAGTAGTCCAAGCGGGATGTGACCAAGGCGTGAGTGACTGTGCGTAGGGCATCCCGCTCCAGAAAGGATTAATCCTTTGTCCATTTTCTTAGGCAAAAATGAAGAGATTCTACTTCCTTAAAAGCTCAGCAAACTTGTACATCCATGTAGTTAGTCTATGAAAATAATAAATATTTTATTTGATCTGAAAATCTATTTATGTAAATGTGAAATTGTTTCACAATAATTTTAATAAAATATAAAATTATCAGAATAAACTTTGCTTTTCAGTTTTATATACAATCTAATAAGCAAATTAAGTTACACTCTTTTATAGAGTAAAACGTTTGCTAAACAATAAGAACTGAATAAATTTCTATTTTCCTCTTCAAATTCCTTTTCTTTCTCAGAAATAAAGCAGGAAAAAAAATCCAGAAGGATTTTTCTAGGATTCCAGCCTACCTCATGAACCATTCTTATTTTCAATGCAATTTTATACAGCAAATATACATGGCTCTTTACATATACTACAAATTTATGCATTTTACTATTAGTCACATTACTCCCTCCTCTGTATCTACAGTAGAATCAGAGGGCATACAATGCTATTATATTTATGAATTATTGAAGATTTCAGCCTGCCAATGCTAAACTACTTGGAAATCACATCTAAGCCATTGAGAGCTTCTCAAAGGCAAAGTGGAATATAATGTAAATCATCATTATAATGGAATTGCTGCAGAAGACATATTTTGATTTAGCAGAAAATGTATGGACTACTTCAAGTACTTCATAAAAATTAATCTTAAAAACGGATTTCCTTAGACAGGGCACTCTGATTTGTGGTTTAAGAGCCCAGAGAACAGCGAAATAGTATAAAGTTTAGTATATCATTGAGGATATTACTTTTTAAAAAAAAACCCTTTCAAATATAGCCCTAACACAAACAAAAATAAAAACATAACAATTTGGCTTAGCCTACTTTTTTGCCCCAATTCATTAAAAAAAAACATATCTTCAGGATCTTTCAGAAAAGCAACAAGATGGGGGCCAATCATACCTAATTTGGGGAGGGGGGATGATGTTCCATAGACAAGAATCCACCAGAAGTGACACAAGTCTAAACTTGTGCAAAACTGTTTGGACTGATGCATTCTTAACCAACTGAAGCTTCCAAATACTCTTCAAGGACAGCCCCATGTAGAGTGCATTACAATAGTCCAGATGCAAGGTGACCAAAAAGTGGTCTCACACTTCCCATCTGTGAGAATGGCATGCTAATCCAGGAATGGGCATAAGTGACACATAACTCGTAATTATGCAACGCTCCTGAGCACAATTTCCAGGAGCAAGAGTTGTGAAT